>CANTUZ010000001.1:214313780-214366280 GCA_947846985.1 Fratercula arctica | reverse complement strand
GAGAAAACTCGGCAATTTATGCACAGATGACTTTGCTCTTCCCCGCTCCCACCCCGGCCCTTCACCGCCTTTCCACCCTGGTGCCGGTGCTGCCGGTAATTCCTCGCTCCGGTTAAATTACCCGTCATTACCGAACACGGCTTCGCCTCCTCCCCGCCGTGGCCGGGGGGGTGCAGGAGCTTGGCACCCCCCCGCCTCAATCTTTGCCGCGTTGGGGATGGTGGGATCTGGCACGGCGCTGGGTGCCGGCGCGGTGAGCGGGTGCCACGGATCCGATGCAGGGGGTTCTCCACTGGCTCCTGTGGAAACGGAGCGGGGGGTGCCCTTCGCTTTTAACTAAAGGAGACCCTCCCCCGGGCAAGCGGGGGGGTCCTGGTGTGGGGTACGGACCCACTGCGGTGCTGGTGCGGGGCTGCGCATGGAGAGGTGGCACCTTCATCTCGCCCCGTCTTGGGGGGGCTGGGGCAGGAATGGGGGGGCTGGGGCAGGAGTTGGGGGGCTGGGGCAGGAATGGGGGGGCTGGGGCAGGAGTTGGGGGGCTGGGGCAGGAATGGGGGGGCAGGACCTGGGGCAAATAAGCTGCTGTCTCCCCTGGCAGAGCGTGGGCAGGGTGATGTAGCGAGGGGTTTCACCACTCGTGCACTCTGTGGCCTGGGTTCCCCCAGCCTCCTCCTCCTCCTCCTCCTCCTCTTCCTCCTTGGCCTCCTCCTCCTCCTGCTCCTCCTCCTGCCCAGCGTCACCTCCTCTGCTTGAGTCGGTGATGGGGGTGTGGGCACAGATGTGGGCATGGATACAGCTGTGGGTGCGGATGCAGCTGTGGGTGCAGATGCAGATGTGGCCATGGATGCAGACGCAGATGTGACCATGGATGCAGATGTGGCCATGGGTGCAGGTGTGGCCATGGATGCAGATGTGGCCGTGGGTGCACATGTGGCCGTGGGTGCAGATGTGGCCATGGATGCAGATGTGGCCATGGGTGCAGGTGTGGCCGTGGGTGTAGATGTGGCCGTGGGTGCAGACACAGATGCAGATGTGGCCGTGGATGCACATGTGGCCATGGGTGCAGATGTGGCCGTGGCTGCAGATGTGACCATGGGTGCAGGTGTGGCCGTGGGTGTAGATGTGGCCGTGGGTGCAGATGTCGCTGTGGATGTAGATGGGGGCACAAATGCAGATGTGGCTGCAGATGCAGTTTTGGCCGTGGATGCAGATGTGGCTGCAGATGCAGTTGGGTCCGTGGATGCAGATGTGGGCACAGATGCAGTTTTGGCCGTGGGTGCAGATGTGGATATGGATGCAGATATGGGCGTGGATGCAGATGTGGGTGTGGATACAGATGTGGATGCAGATGCAGATGTGGGCACGGATGTACATGTGTGCAGATGCAGATGTGCGCACAGATACAGTTGTGTCCGTGGGTGCAGATGTGGCCGTGGGTGCAGATGTGGCCGTGGGTGCAGATGTGGCCATGGGTGCAGATGCAGACACAGATGCAGATGTGGCCGTGGGTGCAGGTGTGGCCATGGGTGCAGATGTGGCCGTGGGTGCAGATGCAGACACAGATGCAGATGTGGCCGTGGGTGCAGATGTGGCTGTGGGTGCAGATGTGTCCGTGGGTGCAGATGTGGCTGTGGGTGCAGATGTGGCCGTGGGTGCAGATGCAGACACAGATGCAGGTGTGGCTGTGGGTGCAGATGTGGCCGTGGATGCAGATGTGGCCGTGGGTGCAGATGCAGACACAGATGCAGGTGTGGCTGCGGGTGCAGGGCAATGCAGCTGGCGGTGGGGCTTGGGAGCGGCGAGAGCCTGCGCCCACCCGAAACACCGCAGGTTGGTGGGTGCAGGGACACGGGGGTGTGGGGACACAGGGACACGGGGACACGACAGGCATCTCCGTCCCTGTTCAGCATCTTGTGGCGTGCGTCCGGCTGCTGTAAACTGCTGACCCGCGTCCCAGGGGCACGGCTCTGCTTCCTCAGCGCATCCTGGAGGCTCCGGCCCTGCCGGCGCTGCCCGCCCCGCACCAGCCAGCGCCTGTCACATCCCATTACCCTTGCTCGCCCGTCTGCCTGCGCCGGGGGGGTCCTGCCCACCTCTGCCACCGTGGCCCCCCCAGCACCTCCCAGCCCCGCAGGGAAGGGGGGGGTCCTGAGCCCCTGGGTGCTGACACGCCGGTAATGGGGGGCAGAGAGGGTGCTGGGGGCAACGGGGATGGCACAGCGCAGTCACCTGCCCACCGCCCACGGCTTCGCTGCCCCCCCCTCCCCGCCCCAGGCTGCGTTTCTCCTTCCTGCGCCGACCCCGTCAGTGTTTCGCCCCATCTGGGCCTGGATGCACATGGAATTTCGATGGGGGCTCTAACAAAGCCGCAGCTGCCGGCTCGCCGCTGCCCGGCTCTGGGCGCTGGCAGGCACCGGGGTGGGGGGATTCCACGCTCCGGCCAACTCCTGTGTGTCCCCCCCGAAGCAGCCAGCCCGGAGGTGGGGTGGCAGTGATGGGACGGTCCCCTCCCGTGGCGCCGCGGCACATGGTGGTGGCTCACCCTGCTCCTCCTGGTTGTGCCGGGCATCGCCGGGGCGGGAGCAGGGCGATGGCGGCAGCACCGGGGCGGTTGGGCTCGGCCAGCGACGTGGGCACGGCTGCGGGTCACCCCTTGCCACGCTGCTGCGGGTTTTCCTCGGGGCTGGCCAGGTGCTGCCGGGGGTCCCGGGGGACAGGGAGGGTCTGGTTTGGCTCAAACAGCAGCTTGCAAAGCCGGCACGGCAGGTCACGGCATTGCATGGCACGGCACAACACGGCACAGCGTGGCATGGCATGGCAGGGGGGTTTGGTTTGGCTTAATCAGCAGCTTGCAAAGCCGGCACGGCACGGCAAGGCATGGCACGGCACGGCACGGCAAGGCATGGCACAGCATGGCACGGCATGGCATGGCACGGCATGGCACGGCACAGCACAGCATGGTACGGCATGGCATAGCATGGCACAGCACAGCATGGCATGGCATGGCATGGCATGGCACAGCACGGCACGGCATGGCATGGCACGGCACAGCATGACATGGCACGGCATGGCACAGCATGGCATGGCATGGCATGGCACAGCATGGCATGGCACAGCACAGCATGGCACAGCACGGCACGGCACAGCATGGCCAGGAGGCATCGGGCACTGGCGCTGCCCTCCCGGCTCTGTGTTTTGGGGTGCAGATGGGGTGATTCAGGGGAGCAGGGGGTTGGGACCCAAAACATCCCTCGGGGACATGCCGGTGTGCGGTGCCCAGCTGGCAGCGGGGCAGGGGTCTGCCCCAACCCCTCTGCCCCCCCCCCCAGCACCGCATCGTCCAGCAGCCCCTCGTCCCCTGCCCGCGTCCCCCCCCAAGCCCCCCTGGCCCTTGGAAGGGTTTTGTCCCCCTCATCCCGGCCGCCGGTACGTGCCAGGGCCGTAAAACCCTGGGTTAAACTCTGGAGTCCTCCAGGAGCTGAGCAAAAGGAGCTTTTTATCCTTTATTCCCCTTTTTATTTTCTTTTTTCCTCACCTCCTTCCCCTGCGCACTTCGGAGGCGGGGTGTCAGTGCAGGGGGCAGGGACAGGAGGTGACAGCGGGGACGGGGACAGGAGGTGACAGCAGGGACAAGCCCCAAGGAGGGGGTTTGCTCCTCGGTGTGTCCCGGGGTGGGGGGGGGGGTTGGCAGGTGATGGCACCCGGCTCTGTGCCTGCGGCTGCGTGCTCACACCCTGTCCCCAAACGCGTGTCACCCCCCCGCCCCGTGGCGCTGGGTCACCGCCGGCGTGTGTCCACGGAGTCCCCGCGCCGGGACGGCACAATGGCAGGGGACCAGCCCCCCCCCCGGCCCCGCTCACCCCGGCCGAGCAGCAGGAGCGAGGTGGGAAGCCGTGCCGAGCCGTGCCATGCGGTGCCATGCCATTTTGTGCCATGTTGTGCCATGCCATCCATAGTGCCATGCCGTGCCATGCCATTTTGTGACATGTTGTGCCATGCCATGCCATCCACAATGCCATGCCGTGCCATGCCATGCTGTGCCATGCCATTTTGTGACATGTTGTGCCATGCCGTGCCATGTTATGTCCTGTTGTGCCATGCCATGCTGTGCTGTGCCATGCCACCTTACGCCATGTTGTACCATGCCGTGCTGTGCCATGCCATTTTGTGCCATGTTGTGCCATGCCGTACCGTACCGTGCCATGCCATGGTGTGCCATGCCATTTTGTGCCATGTTGTGCCATGCCATCCACAATGCCATGCCGTGCCGTGCCATGCTGTGCCATGCCATTTTGTGACATGTTGTGCCATGCCATGATACACCATGCCGTGCCATGCCATGTTATGCCATGCTGTGCCATACTATGCCGTGCCATGTTATGCCATGCTGTGCTCTGCCATGCCATGCAATGCCATGCCATGTTATGCCGTGTTGTGCCATGCCATGCCATCTACAGTGCCATGCTGTGCCATGCCATGTTGTGCTGTGCCATGCCACCTTACGCCATGTTGTACCATGCCGTGCTGTGCCGTGCCATTTTGTGCCATGTTGTGCCATGCCGTACTGTACCGTGCCATGCCATCCACAGTGCCATGCCACGTGGTGCTGTGCCATGCCATGTTGTGCCATGCTGTGTCACGATGTGCCATGCCGTGCCATCCATAGCGCCATGCCATGCCTCACTGTGCTACGTTGTGCTGTGCCATGCCATGCCGTGCCACATTGCGCCAGGTTGTGCCGTGCCATGCCACGCAGTGCCGTGCCACGCCGTGCCATCCGCAGTGCCAATGCCCCGAGCAGCGATGCCCACGAGAACGCCGGGGTGCAGCGCTCGGCTGTGCCAGCCGTGCCACCCAGCATGGCGCTGCCGGCTGCTCCGGCGCTGCTCCGGCACGGCCGGGGCTTCCCGGGAGCCGGCTGAGAAGGGGAGCTCCCGCGTGCCGTTACGGATACGGCTCCCCTCGCTGCCCTCCCCGGCCGGTCCGTACAAGCCATCACCTGGAATTGCGCATTTATTCCTTTACGGCACCCGGGGGCATGTTGGGTGCGCAGCCGCCCCCACCCCGCGGCCGCCCGCTTCGTTATTAGCGGGCGATGACGGGGCTTAACGACGGCTGGTGGCTTGGGGTGGTGGGGAGACGGGGGGGGTCCCTCCGGCACCCCCCGGGGCAGGACACCCATCCCGCAGCCACCCGAACACCCCGCGATGGGGGTCCCCTCCCGCGGGCACCCTGTTCCCCCCTGCCCATGGGTGCTGGCACCCAGTATCCCACCCCCCCCCCCCAGCCCTTCTCCTCCGCACCCCCATTTCCCCCCAAATTGTCAGGCTCCGGCAGGGACTTTGGGGGGGGCGGGAGGTGCTTCCCCCCTCCCCTCGCTGATGGGGAGGGAAACGATGGGCGTCTGTCACAAAATCCTGCCTGAGACGCGTGTCCTGCCTCCCTGTCCCCCCCCCGCCCCGCCCCCCCAAAATGTGTGGGGCTGGACCCTGCTTCACCCCATGGGGAACTGCTAATCCCACTGCGAGCATCCAGCACCCCCACCCCCCCCGGGGCCCGGGGGTGGGAGCATCCCCCCCGCAGGAGGGGGGGTTGTTCCCTTGTCCATTGCCTCGTAGCCCACATTTTTCCTTGATCGTTACGGCTTTAATTAGAGGCTCCAGCTGCTGTGTCAGCAGTTCGTGGCAGCCCTGGAGGCCGCGGCTCTGCAGAGCGGGCAGGGACTCTGCCTGCATCCCTGCCTGCACCCCTGCCTGTATCCCCTGCCTGCATCCCCTGCCTGCATCCCCTGCCTTCCTGCATCCCTGCCTGCCTGCATCCCTGCCTGCACCCCTGTCTGCATCCCTGCCTGCACCCCTGCCTGCACCCCTGCCTGCATCCCTGCCTGCCTGCATCCCTGCCTTCCTGCATCCCTGCCTGCACCCCTGCCTGCATCCCTGCCTGCATCCCTGCCTGCCTGCATCCCTGCCTGCATCCCTGCCTGCATCCCTGCCTTCCTTCATCCCTGCCTCCATCCCTTGCATCCCTGCCTGCATCCCTGCCTTCCTGCATCCCTGCCTGCATCCCTGCCTGCATCCCCTGCCTGCACCCCTGCCTGCACCCCTGTCATTCCCTGCCTGCATCCCTGCCTGCACCCCTGCCTGCTGGCATAGCTGCCTGCATCCCTGCCTGCCTGCACCCCTGCCTGCATCCCTGCCTGCACCCCTGCCTGCACCCCTGTCTGCATCCCTGCCTGCATCCCTGCCTGCACCCCTGCCTGCACCCCTGCCTGCTGGCATAGCTGCCTGCATCCCTGCCTTCCTGCACCCCTGCCTGCACCCCTGCCTTCCTGCACCCCTGCCTGCACCCCTGCCTGCCTGCCATGGGGTCAGTGACGGTCCCCCCTGGAGAGGGGACAGCAAAGGGCTGCCAAGACGCTGAGGGGCTGGAACACCTCTCTGGTGAGGAAAGGCCGAGGGATTTGGGTCTCTTCAGTCTGGAAAAAAGATGGCTGAGGGGGGGGGACCTTATCAACGCTTGTAAACACTGAAAGGGGGGTGTCGGGAGGATGGGGCCAGGCTCTTCTCAGTGGTGCCCGGCGACAGGACAAGGGGCAACAGGGCACAAACTTGACCATAGGAAGTTCCATCTCAACATGAGGAGGAACTTCTTTGCTGTGAGGGTGGCAGAGCCCTGGCACAGGCTGCCCAGAGAGGTGGGGGAGTCTCCGTCTCTGGAGACATTCCAACCCCGCCTGGACGCGTTCCTGTGCCACCTGCTCTGGGTGACCCTGCTCTGGCCGGGGGTGGGACGGGATGGTCTCCAGAGGTCCCTTCCCCCCCGACACTATGAGTCTGTGACAGGGACCGTGTTACGTCCATCCGGTGGTGCCAACCCCTCCGCAGGCTCCCGCCGCGTCACCACCTCCGGCGGCCGGCACGTGCCCGCGGCCAGGTGGCCACGTGGCAACCGGCATGTGGCCCGGGGACGTCGCGGCGGGGTTCTGGAGAGCCCCGGTTGACACCGCGCCGCTCCCCCAAACCCCGCCGGCCGCCCCCCTGCCCCATCCCACTGCCCAGGGGTTTTCCCAGCCCTGGGGGGACCCTGCGTGGGACAGCAGTGGGGGGGGGGGGGTCCCGCCATCATTCCTAGTGGCACCGTGCCACCCGACTGACCCAATTTAGGGGGTTCCAACCCCTAAAGCCAATTAAGCGGGGACGGGGTGCGGCGCGTTATGCAAATCAGCTAAACTCTTTATGCAAATAAGCCTGTGCTGCAATCCTAATGACTCGGGGCGGGGGAACGGCAAATGAAATGGCAAATAAAATCCTCTCCCCCTGCAAGAAAAACCAAAAAGCAGTTGCCACAGGCTGCGGTTTAGGGGTTTGGGGGGTGAAAACCCAGCGGGAAAGGGGCGGGGGGGGGAGAGGGGAGAGGCAGAATGGTGCTCAGCGCCCCCCCCGCCTCGCTGCCGTGCCTCAGTTTCCCCACCTGCCCCAGTGGAGCGGGGCCGGGGCCGCGCCGACCTCGCGCAGATTCTTGCTTCTGGGTATTTTTAATCTTGACAAGGACGTCTGTGCGCCCGCCCGCCTTCCTCCGCCGCCCGTGCTCATCCTCCTCCTCCGCCCGGCCGAGCTCCCCGTGCTGGCCGTGGGGACCCCATGCCGCGTCCCCGGGGGGGAGTATGGGGGTCCCCAGGGAGCCACCGCCTCCTCCTGCTGCCGTCTGCCCCATGGGGAGGGTGGGTGTCCCCTGGGGGGGGCTGTGGGGCTGGGGGCTATGGGGCTGTGAGGACGTGGGACTGGAGAGCTGGGGGCTGCGGGGCTGGGGGCTGTGGGGCTGCAGGGATATGGGGCTGGGGGCTATGGGGCTGTGAGGATGTGGGGCTGGGGACTATGGGGCTGTGAGGATGTGGGGCTGGGGGCTGGGGGGATGTGGGGCTGTGGGACTGCAGGGATATGGGGCTGGGGGCTATGGGGCTGGGAGGACGTGAGGCTGTGGGACCATGAGGCTGGGGGCTGTGGGGCTGCAGGGATATGGGGCTGGGGGCTATGGGGCTGTGAGGACGTGGGGCTGGGGGGCTGGGGACTATGGGGCTGGGGTCCCCAAACCCCGGTCCAGGGAGGGGGGACCCTCTCCCGGCCACGTCCCCGGGGATGCGGGTGGCACCGGCGGACACCCCCCCCCCAGCGCCGAGCTCGGCAAAGCCCTTGACACCAAAAGACCTTGGGGGCTGGGGTGGGGGGGGGGCAGGGGGGGTGGCCACGGGGGTGGCCAGTGCCGGACCACCACCCGGTGGGGCAGCATCCAGCCCCCACAGGGACACGGGGTGGGGGTCCTGGTGGTGGTCCCCAAGGCTCCCACGGTGGCCCAGGGACACGTATGCCACCCAGGGGAGGGGGAGACCCACACTGGGGGGGGTGGGGGCAGCCAAATTGCCCCCCATCCCCTCACCTGCCGGCAGCCTGAGGCCCTGCGCTCGGCTATAGCCGTGCCGGCGGCGGTAGCCACACATGCCGGTGACGGTAGCCACACGTGCCAGCGGCGGTAGCCACAGGTGCCGGCGGCGGTAGCCACACTTGCAGGAGCCACGGTGTCCCCCCAAGCTCAGATGGGTGATGTTGGGGGTATCACCCCCCCCCCCCGCCCCATTCTCCCCCTCCCCACCCCGGCACCCCTCTGCCGCCCCGATCCCGGCCGGAGCTGTGGGTTCCTGTGGGATTCCCGGAAAAACCGCCCCATGGGCAGAATTTTCCCCGAATCCAAAGCGCTTGATTATTCTGCCGCGCTCGGATGAATCCGGCCTTCGATTACCGGGTGTTAAACCTCCTGCGCGCCAGCGTATGTGCCCCCCCCGCCTTCATCCCTCAGCTCCCCCCCCCCTCTCCCGCAGCATCCAAACCCCACCGGGCCCAACCGGCAAGCGCCAATCCCGGGCTACCATACGGATCCTGGGCTACCCTACGGCACGGCGCCGTTGCCGCCGCCAACCCACCGAGCTGCGAAAAAACCAGCCCCCCCCTCCCCCCCAAGCCTTGTGTGTCGTCCCCCCCCCCCCCCCCCGCCCCCCCATCTGCAGCACCGGCGCCAAAAATATCCGCCGCAATAAGAATAATTAACGGCTTGGGTGGCCCGCGCCGCCGGGATGGTTGCCACCCGGTGACATCGGGGCAGTGGGGACACCCCCACCCCCCCCCGGCTTCTCCGGGGGTGCCACCGTGGTGCCATGGCAGGGGGGGTGGGTGTCCTGCTCGCAGCGCTGGTGGGACCCCCCCACCCCACCCCCCCGGCCGCGTCCCCCCGCGTCCCCAAACCGCAGCCACGGGGGTGGGTGCCAGGGGCGTGTGTGTGTGTCCCCCAAATCCCCACTGCTGGGGGGGGGGGAGGGGGGGTGTTCAGGGCGGCTGATGTGACATTTGCTTTTTTGGGGTTTTTTTGGGGTTTTTTTTTTTGTTTTTTTTTTTTTTTCCTGAAAGTGCATATTTTTATTTAGTAAATATTTGCCTTTTATCCCGGCGGCTGGTCACTGCGCCGCTCTTGCCGAAACGCCGCCGCCACCGTGGGCCGGTGGGGAAAGAAAAGGCCCCCCCCCCCCCCCCCCAGACCCCCCCCCCCCGGCACCGTGCCCCCCCACCCGTGGCCGAGCACCCTGCTGTGGCTGGGGGAGTGGGGGGGGGCGGCAGGGACCCCCGCCGTGGGGTGCCCCGTCTGGCTTTTGGGGTGCTGGCGGAGCCCGTTGGCAGGTGGGGGCGCAGAGGCCGGGGGGGGGGGCCGGGGTGGGGGGGTGTGTGCCATAGAAATTAGCCGTAACGAAGCCGGGAGGTTTTAATCGCGGGACGCTGCTGTGCGGCCCCCCCCCCCCCCCCCCGCTCCGCTGCGGGGTGTCCCACCGCCGTGGGGAGGGATGCGGGGGGGGCCGGGCACCGGCGGGGTTCAGTGTGGGGCACCCTGACAGTGCCCGCCACCCCCTGCCCGCATTGTCACCCCCTGCCCGCATTGTCACCCCTGACCTCACGTGTCAACCGCACCTTGCCTCACCCACCCCCCTGCCTGCACTGTCACCCCCCTGCCCTCACTGTCACCCCCCCTGCCTGCACTGTCACCCCCTGCCCTCACTGTCACCCCCCTGCCTGCACTGTCACCCCCCTGCCTGCACTGTCACCCCCTGCCCTCACTGTCACCCCCTGCCCTCACTGCCCCTCCTGCCTGCATTGTCACCCCCCTGCCTTCCCTGTCACCCCCCTGCCCTCACTGTCACCCCCCTGCCTGCACTGTCACCCCCCTGCTGTCACTGCCCCCCCTGCCCTCACTGCCCCCCCCGCCTTCACTGCCCCCCTGCCTGCATTGTCACCCCCTGCCCTCTCTGTCACCCCCCTGCCCTCACTGTCACCCCCTGCCCTCACTGTCACCCCCTGCCTGCACTGTCACCCCCTGCCCTCACTGTCACCCCCCTGCCTGCACTGTCACCCCCCTGCCTGCACTGTCACCCCCTGCCCTCACTGTCACCCCCTGCCCTCACTGCCCCCCCCGCCTTCACTGCCCCCCTGCCTGCATTGTCACCCCCTGCCCTCTCTGTCACCCCCCTGCCCTCACTGTCACCCCCCTGCCTGCACTGTCACCCCCCTGCTGTCACTGCCCCCCCTGCCCTCACTGCCCCCCCCGCCTTCACTGCCCCCCTGCCTGCATTGTCACCCCCTGCCTGCACTGTCACCCCCTTGCCCTCACTGCCCCCCTGCCTGCATTGTCACCCCCCCCATCACCCCATGCCCCCCATCACCCCGCACCCCCCATCACCCCACGCCCCCCATCACCCCACGCCCCCCATCACCCCACGCCCCCCCGTCACCCCGCACCCCCCCATCACCCCGCACCCCCCATCACCCCGCACCCCCCCATCACCCGCACCCCCCATCACCCCGCACCCCCCATCACCCCACGCCCCCCCATCACCCCACGCCCCCCATCACCCCGCACCCCCCCATCACCCACAACCCCCCGTGCCCGCCGCACCGCGGAGCCCCCCCCGTGCCCCCCCCCGCCCTGTTTCCCGGCGGCCGGGGGCTCATTTACTCGAGTGCGGGAATTTCGGGCTCAAATTCCAGCCAAAGCGCTTAAATAAAACCCCGCCGTCACTTCGACCCCGGCCCCCCCGCGCCCCCCCCCCCACCCAGAGCCGAGGCGGGGGGGGCCGGGGCGGGGAGGAGGAGTGCGGAGGTGCCGGGGGGGGGGGGGGGGTGAAGGTTCCCCCCCCCAGCAAAGCGCGGGGTGAGGCAGACGAGGGGCCGTGGTTGCGGGAGCGGCAGGAGCCGGGAGCAGAGGGCGAAGCAGAGCCTGGTTTTGACCAAAAAAAGGCGAAATAGCAGAAAAAAGCCGCCCCCCGCCCCCCCCCGCCACGAAACCCCAGCGCCGGGCGCCCGACGCGATGCTCTGCGGGGGCCGGGCTCGGTCCCGCCCCCCCCCCCCCCCCGCCCCCGTGTCCCCGGGGGTCCCCTGCTCCCGGCCCTGGCGGGGACTGTCACCCCGGCGCTGCCGCAGGGGCTGGGACCGGGTGACAACTAGGGGACCCCCGGGGACACGGGGGTCCCCATGTCCCTGCACTGGCACACAAGGCACCCCGTGTCCCTGCCACTGGCACTTGGGGGTCTTTATGTCCCCAACCGCCAGAACCCCGAGCCCCCCGTGTCCCTGCTGCCAGCACTTGGGGGTCCGGGGTCCTCATGTCACCGGCACCCAGGGCACCCCGTGTCCCTGCCACTGGCACTTGGGGGTCTTTATGTCCCCAACCGCCAGCACCCCGAGCCCCCCGTGTCCCTGCTGCCAGCACTTGGGGGTCCTTGTGTCCCCACCGCCAGCACACAGGGCACCCTGTGTCCCTGTCACTGGCACTTGGGGGTCCTTATGTCCCCAACTGCCACAGGACACCCCATGTCCCCGCCACCAGGACACAGGGCACCCTGTGTCCCTGTCACTGGCACTTGGGGGTCCTCGTGTCCCCGCCACCGGCACCCAGGGCACCCCATGTCCCTGCTGCTGGCACCCATGGCACCCTGTGTCCCTGTCACTGGCACTTCGGGGTCCTTGTGTCCCCACTGCCAGCACCCAGGGCACCCTGTGTCCCTGCTGCCGGCACTTGGGGGTCCTCGTGTCACCGACACCAGCACCCAAGGCACCCCGTGTCCCTGGCACTGGCACTTGGGGGTCTTTCTGTCCCCGCCGCCAGCAGCCAGAGCACCCCGTGTCCCTGCTGCTGGCACCCTGTGTCCCTTTCACCAGCACTTGGGGGTCCTCCTGTCACCGCCACCAGCACCCCGTGTCCCTGCTGCCAGCACTTGGGGGTCCTTGTGTCCCCACCGCCAGCACACAGGGCACCCTGTGTGCCTGTCACTGGCACTTTGGGGTCCTCATGTCCCCACCGCCAGCACCCAGGGCACCCCGTGTCCCTGCTGCCGGCACCTGGGGGTCCTTGTGTCACCGCCACCAGCACCCAGGGCACCCCGTGTCCCTGGCACTGGCACTTGGGGGACCTCGTGTCCCCGACACCACCACTCAGGGCACCCTGTGCCCCTGTCACCGGCACCCAGGGTCCTGGTGACCCCACTCCCCCAGGAGCCCTGGTGTCCCCACACAGCTGGGGGTCCCGATGTCCCCACACCCCCAGGGGTCCCTGCAGAGCCAGGGGTCCTGGTGTCCCCACACAGCTGGGGGTCCCGATGTCCCCACCACGGTGCTGGGGGTGGCTTCTGTCCCCCTTCCCCTGCCCCCCCATCTCCGAACGCAGGCGCCCGGTGACTCATTCCCGGCCTCGTCCCCCCCCCCCGGCTCCCAATTTATCCCCATTTACCCAATTTTCCAGCCAGGAAACCCATAAATTGGGGGGGGCGGGATCAGCACAGCCCTCCCCCCCCCCAAAGCTGGGGGGGGGGGGTGTCCCCATAGCAGGGGGATGCACCAGCATCTCTATCCAGGTGTGTCGTTCCCCCCCCCCCCCAAAAGTGGGTGACACCGGGGGGGGTCCCACCCTTGGGTGCCCACCTGGATGCTCAAGCCGGGTGGGGGGGGGGAGGCACAAAGCTGGTGATGCCCCTCCCCCCCCCCCCCGACATAAACACGGTTTCCCACCCAAAATTCAGGGCAGCCCCCCCGCCCCCCCGCGTCGCTTTCCCTCCCCCGCCGCGATTTTTCGGAGGCTTTTTACTGGGAAGACAAAAAAAGCAGCAACAGAAAAACCCTTTCAGGCCGGCGGCTGCCGGGGGGGGGGGGGGGGGGCGGACACGGGGGGGGGACACGACACGGAGGAGGTGGGGGGGGGGAACATGACAGCAACCCCCCCCCTCCCCCCCCCCCCGCAACCCGCCGGCTTAACCCCTCAGGGACACGGCATTACAAATTTTGAACAATATTTATTAAAATACAAAAATACACTTGGTTGGGGTTTGGTGGGGGGGTTGTTGGTTTTTTTTTTTGTTTGTTTGGGTTCCCCCCCCCCTTTTTTTTTTTTTGGTGTTTTTTTGGTTTTTTTTTTTTTCGTTTTTTCGGCCGTTTCTCCAGCGCACCCCCCCCCCCCCCCCCCCCGCTCGCTCTGGCGCGTTATATAGAGAGATAGAGATAGAACTTCTGCGTCTCCTTCCTCCCCACCCCCCCCCACCCCCCCCCCACGCCGTGCCCCCCCCCCTCCCCCCCCCCCCCGCAGTTTTCGTTCCGCTTTGACACCCTCCGGTCATTTATTTTTATTAATTTTTTTTTTAAAGCTAAAATAAGAAATTAAAGTAGTTCCAACGCCCGGGGTGGGGGGGGGGGCAAGGAGGTCGCACACACCCCCCCCCCCCCCCCCTGCTACCCAACCATGCCCCCCCCCCGCCCCCAAGGAAACCCCCCCTCAGCCCCTCTGGACACCCCCCCCCACCCCGAGGCACTTGCCGTCCCCCTCGGGGATGGTGCCCCCCCCCCCCCGCCCCCCCCCGAGCCCTTAATTTCTCTTAGCCCCCCCCCATTCCATGAGCAGCCCTTGGGATAGGCTTGGCGGGGGGGGGGGTGGGTGGTGTTCCCCACATTTTCCCCCCCCCACAAGGAAAGGGGGGGGGGGGTGGGAAAAAATCCCGCCCCCCCCCCCCCAAAAAAAAATAATTATTGTAATAATAATAAAAGGACTAAAAATTCGCAGGTCTACAATCATACGTCAGGTCTCCCGGCGGGGTCCCCCCCCCCCCGCCCCCCCCGGGAGCCATAGCCCTGTGCCGGTGCCCCCCGGGACGCGATGCAGGGGGACGGGGGACACGGAGCAGAGCGGGTGGGGGGGGGGGGGCACCCACTCCTCACCCCCCCCATCACCACGGCCCCCCCCCCCCGCACCCAGCACCCACCCACCTGGGGTTGGGTTTTCTATATATATATATATTTTTTTTTTTTTTTGCCCCTTTTCTTGGGGTTTTTGTTGGTTTTTCATGTTCATTTTTTGCGTGAATACATTGCAGACGGCCATCCCCCGCCCCACAGGCTGCATCACACCCCACCTCCCCCCCCCCCCAAAAAAAAATAACACCCCCCCCCCCCAAAAAAAAAAAGAAACCCACAAAAAAAAAACCCCAAACCAACCCCCCCCCCCAAAAAAAATAAACCCAAAAATGATGTTTATTTATTGCATTTGGAAGGTTTTGGCACAGCGCGGTGCTCGGGGGGACGGGGGGGACGGGGGGGGTCCAGCCGCATCGTGACCCCCCCTTCCCTTCCCCCCCCCCCCCCCCAGTTTCCCCCCCAGCAGGCTCCTGCCTGCGCTCCCCGCTCCCGCGCGGGGTGGGGGTGGGGGGTTGGGTTAGGGGGGGTTGGGTTAGGGGGGGCCCCCGCCGCCGCTTTCGGCAAAATTGCAAATATTTTTCCTTTTTCTTCTTCTTTTTTTTTTTTTTTTTTTTTTTTTTTTTTTTAAACTCTCCCTCTTTTTAAATAGAACTTGCGAGTTAGAAAATAGTTTCTTTGCCGTCGCTCGCTCGGTCGGTCGGGGGGGGTGGGGGTGGGGGTGGGTTTTTTTGTTTAAATTTTAATATAATCTGCTTCTCTCATCAGCCCGGAAATTTAATATATCAGCATGTACAAGAAAAAAAAAAAAGTCTCTTCCCCCGCTCTGTACAAAAGTTGCTGTCTATTTATTATCATTTTTTTCCGTCGTTGTTGTTGGGGGGGGGGTTGTTTTGTTGGTTTTTTGTTCCGGTTTTGTGCATTCTATTGCATTTGTAATTTGGGGGGGGGGGGGGGGGAGGAGGAAGAAAAGAAGGGAGGGAAAAAAAGAAGAACAAAAGAAGGGAAAAAAAAAGAAGAGAAAAAAGAAGGAAAAAGAGGAAGAAAAGAAAAAATGAATGAAAAAAAAATGAAGAAAGAAGAAAAAGAAAAAAGAAGGAAAAAAGAAGGAAAAAAGAAAAATAAGAAGAAAAAAGAAGAAAAAAGAAGAAAAAAAGAAGGAAAAAAGAAGGAAAAAGAAGAAGGAAAAAAGAGAAAAAAGAAAAAAGAGAAGAAAAGAAGAAAAAAGAAGGAAAAAGAAAAAGAGGAAGAAAAAAGAAAAAAGGAAAAAAGAAGAAAAAAGAAGAAAGAAGAAAAAAGGAAGAAAAGAAGGAAAAAAGAAGAAAAAAGACAAAAAAGAAAAGATAAAAAAGAAGGGAAAAAAAGAAGGAAAAATAAGAAGACAAAAAAAGGGAAAAAAAAGAAGGAAAAAATAAGAAGAAAGAAAAAAAGGGAAGAAAAAAAATCTCCCCCCCCCCCCCCCAAAAAAATTAAGTCATATCTGGGTTTCCTGGACTTTCTCCTTGGTGTGGGTCTGGATTATATAGGGGTCCGCCAGGGTGGTGCCGGGGGGGTGCAGAGAGTTCCCCAGGCTGTTCTCGGTCCAGTGGGCCCCGTGGGCGGGTTTGTAGGTGTTGTAGTTAATGTGGTCATGGATGGCGGGCAGCACCACCGCCCCCTCACCTGCTCCGCCGGCCGCGCTGGCCGCCGTGGTGGCCGCGGTGGCGGCGGCGGCGGCGGCGGGTGGGATGTCCTCGTCCACCTGGATGATCTCCACCGTCCGGGCGGCCGTCACCGTGCTGCGTTGCTGGTGTCGCTTGCGGAGTTTGTAGAAGACGATGAGCATGGCCGCCGCCAGCAGCGTCACCGCCACGAAGCAACCGATGATGATCTTGGTGGTCTTCATCACCTCGTCCAAGCTGGTCTGCATCTTGTCGCCGGAGTCGGCGGTGGGTACGGCCACCTGCTTGGGCGTCCGGGTGGTCTGGACCAGGACGGTGGTGGTGGTGGTGTACGCCGGCTGGTAGCCCGTCGACGTGGTGGGGACGGGCTTGGTGAACTTGGGGGAGATGTCCTCGGGGGAGATCTCGGTGGTCTCCACCGTGACGGTGGTGAAGAAGCTGTAGTTGGAGGTGTTGAGCTCGGCCGTGCTCACGTTGAGGTAGGCCGAGGCGTTGGAGTTCCCCGCCACGTTGGTCACCATGCAGGTGTAAACCCCGGTGTCCGTCAACAAGACGTGGGAGAAGTTCAAGGTACCGTCGTTGAGGACGGAGATGCGCGGGTGGCTGGACGCGTGGCTCAGGACCGTCCCGTTAGGCAGCAACCACCTAACGGAGGACATGGAAGGAGTTCGGCACTTGAGCTCGGCCACCCGCCCCTCGGAGATGTTGAGGTCCATGGGGGCGTCCATGATGAAGGGCGCTGAGCACTGGAAGGAGGTCTGGTCCACCTCCACCAGGAACCTGCCCCGCATGTGCAGGGGGGCATGGCAGCGCCCGCAGCAGGTGGAGTTGGTGGGGATGTACTCCCGCAACCACCACGACAGCCAGAGGATGTCGCAGTCGCAGTCCCAGGGGTTGTGGTGCAGGTGGAGCTCCACCAGGTACCGCAGCGGGGCGAAGAGGTCGTGGGGCAGGGAGGAGAGGTTGTTGTGGGCCAGGTTGAGCTCCACCAGCGCCGTCAGGTCGTCGAAGGCGTTCCGCTCGATCAGGTTGATCTGCGAGTTCATAATCCAGAGCTTTTTGAGGGACTTGAGCCCATGGAAGGAGCCCGGTTTGATCTCGGGGAAGTTATTGCCCGACATCTCCAGCTCCTCCAGCCCCACCAAGGGCGTCAGGTTGGGCATGTCCTTAATGTTGCACATCCCCAGGTTGAGGTACTTGAGGTTGTACAACCCCTCGAAAGCCCCCTCGGAGATGTACTCCAGCTTCTTCAGCTCGCCCAGGTCCAGGCGCATGAGGGAGGGCACCCGGTTGAAGGCGTACGAGGGGATGCTCTCGATGGGGTTGTTCCTCAACCACAGCTCCCGCAGCTTGGAGAGGTACTCGAAGGCCCCGCTGGGGATGACGGTCAACCAGTTGTCAAAGAGCTCCAGGGTGTTGAGGCTGGCCAAGCCGTTGAAGGCGCCCACCTCGATCTGCCGGATGGCGTTCCTGCCCAACTGCAGGACCTCCAGGTGATGCAGGTGCCGGAACGTGTCCGCCTGGATCATCTGGATGTTGTTCTCCATGAGGTTGAGATAGCGGGTGTTGGAGGGGATGCCGGGGGGCACCTCGGCGAGGCCGCGCCGGGTGCAGACCACCTTGCTGAACTGGTTACTGCAGGAACAAACGGAGGGGCAGCTCTGGGGGCCGGGGGAGGCGGCGGCGACGTAGAGAATCCAGGCGTGGAGGGTCAGGTAGGAGACCAGGGCAGCTCTGCCGGCGCGGTGGCGGCGGTGGTGGTGGTGACGGTGGTGACGGTGGTGGTGGTGGTGCACAGTTACCTGCCACAAGAGCTTCATGATGTGGCACGTTCATCATTCACCATCGTCTGGGGATGTCGGCGTGAAGAAGGAGAAGTGGCTCAGGCCCCCCCCCCCCCCCGGCTCCCGGCTCCGACGAGCTGGGCCCGGTTGGGCCGGAGAGGGGAGAGGGGTCCGGGAGGGGGGGGGGGGGGGGGGGGAAGAGAGAGGGAGGGAGGGTCGCGGGGGGGGCGGGGAGGGGGGTGAGGGGAGCCGCGGAGAAGGGGGAGGGGGGGATTAAGGAAAAATGAAAATTTAGCCCCCCCCAAAAAAAAGCGAGAATGGGGTTGGGGGGGGGGGGGGGGGAAGAGGCGCCCTCCCTCCCCGCTCTCCGGCCGTACCTACCTGGGGAAGGGGCGGGGGGGTCCGGGGGGGGCTCGGCGCCCAGCAAAGGGGGAGTGCTGGGGGGGGGGAAGACAAAATGGCTCCTGGAGGCTGCGGTGCAGTGGGGGGGGGGGGGGGGGGGAAGAAGGGGGGGGGCGGCCCGGCTAAAGGGGGGCCCGGCAGCCCCCCGCCGCGGTGAGCCGGGCTGGCCGAGCCTCGCAGCGCCGGCCGTGGGGCAGCCCCGGGTGGCCCGGCATGGCGGCCCCCCCCCGGGGGAAAGGCCGGCGGGGGGGTGTGTGTGTGTGTGTAGAAAAATGTTAAAAAAACAAAAAATTTAAAAAAAAAATTTAAAAAAATGAAAATAACTCAAATGAAAACGGAATGGAATGGAAAAGGCAATTGGAACGGGAACTAAAAATGGAAAATGAAAATCAAAAATCAAAAGGAAGAGGGAAAATGAAAGGGGAAAAATCAAAAGGAAGGGATAAAAATAAAAAGGAAAAAAAAGGAAGGGGAAAGGAAAAGGAAAATTAAAAAGGCAAAAGAAAAAGGAAAAAGAAAAAAAGAAAAAGGGAAAAAAAAAAGAGGAAAGGAGAAAAAGGGGAGAAAAAGAAAAAATTAAACGTAACAAAAAAAAAAATTAAAAATATATAAAAATAAATAAATAAATAGCTAAAAGCCCCCAAAGGAGAGGAAAAAACCCCCAATTAGCGGAGGGGAGAGGCCGAGGCGGGGGGTTCTGCCGGCGGTGGCGGGGGGGTGGGGGGGGGGATGGTGTCGGGGAAGGGGGGGAGGTTGTGGGGGGGGTCGCCCCCGTCTCGTCGCTCGCCGTTCTCCGGGTGGCTCGTGCTGGTGGTGCTGGGGGGGGGGTTTGTCCCGTCCCCCCCTCCCGCCTTCCGCGTCCCGCGTCCCCGCGTGTCGCTCTCAGCGGCCGGGCCGCCCGCGCAGTGCGGCGGCGGCGGTGCGGCGCGGCGGCGGCGGCGGCCCCGGGGCCGGCGGGCATCCTCCGGTGCTAACGGGCGTGCGGGCCGGGCGGAGGGGCCCCGGCGGCGCGGGGGGCGCGGGGGGTGCGGGCGGTGCGGGCGGCAGCCGCGCAGGCGGCTCTCTCATCCTTTTGTCCTTCAGTGGGAGCGCGGATGGATTGCTGCTGACGCATCGTGTCGGGAGCCCGGCACCGCTCCGGCACCCCCCACCCCCCCCCGAAACCCCCCCCCCACCCCCCACCCCCCGCCTTCCTTCGCCTTCTCCACACACACACACACGCACCCCCCCCCCCCGCCTTCTCAACCCCCCCCCACCCCCCCCACCCCACCCCGCAACTCCCCGCCCCGCTTCGCCGGTGCGGCGGCGGCGGCGGCGGCGGCGGCGGCGGCGGCGGGCGAGGAGCTATTTTGGGGCTCGTTGCTTCTGGGAGGAAGATGCGGGATGGGCTTCCTCCTCCTCTTCCTCCTCCTTCCCTCCCTCCCTCCCTCCTCCTCCTCCTCCTCCTCTCCCTCCTCCTCCTCCCTGCCCGCAGACCGCCATGGGGATAGTGGGGGGGGCCGGGGGGGGCAGCGCCGCGGGGTGAGGATGGACGGACGGACGGACGGATGGAGGGATGGACGCTGACGGAGCAGCTCGGCAGCTTTAAGGTGATGGGGGGGGTGCGGGGGGGGACGCGGCTCCGTCCGGGTTCAGCCCCCTCTCCGGGCTCGGGGCTGAGACCTGGCACAAGGTGGGACACTGATGGAGAGGACGAGCCTGGCTTTGCAGTGGTTGGGGGGGGAACATGGTTCTGTCTGTGGCTGGTGGCCCCCACACCCCCCCCATGTGGCACAGAATCCGGTGCCCGTGGACCTCCAGGTGCAGCCCCTTCCCCGGGCTCAGGGCTGAGACCTGGCACAAGCTGGGACACTGATGGAGAGGATGATCCCGTTTACGCAGCAGGCGGGGGGGGGCACATGGTTCTGTCCGTGTCTGGTGGCCCCCACAGCCCCCCCATGTGGCACAGAATCTGGTGCCTGTGGACCTCTGGGTACAGAACCCCCAGCCCGGCTCAGGGCTGAGACCTGGCACAAGCTGGGACACTGATGGAGAGGATGAGCCCTGCTATGCGGCAGCGGGGGGAACTTACGCATGGTTCTGTCTGTGGCTGGTGGCCCCCACAGCCCCCCCATGTGGCACAGGATCTGATGCCTGTGGACCCCTCGGGTGCAGCCCAAGTCCAGGCTCAGGGCTGAGACCTGGCATGAGCTGGGACACTGATGGAGAGGACCAGCCCGGCTCTGCGGCGGTGGGGAGCGGGGACATGGTTCCGTCCGTGGCTGGTGGCCCCCACAATCCCCCCCCACCCTCCCCATGAGGCGCTGGATCCAGTGCTCATGGCCCCCTTGGTGCAGCGCCCCGCCCCCCCCGGCCCTGGCCCCCGGCTCAGGGCTGAGACCTGGCACAAGCCAGGACACTGATGGAGAGGATGATCCCGTCTGTGCACGGTCGGGTGGGGGGGACACATGGTTCTGTCCTTGGATGGTGGCCCACAGCCCCCCCGTGTGGCAAAGAATCCAGTCTCTGTGGACCCCCGGCTTCAGCCCAAGTCCAGGCTCAGGGCTGAGACCTGGCACAAGCTGGGACGCTGATGGCGAGGACCAGCCCGGCTCTGCGGCGGTGGGGAGGGGGGACATGGTTCTATCTGTGGCTGGTGGCCCCCACAGCCCCCCCCCCCCCATGCAGTGCAGAATCCGGTGTCCGTGGACCCCTGGGTGCACCACCCCCCCCCCGCTCAGGGCTGAGACCTGGCACAAGCTGGGACGCTGATGGCGAGGACCAGCCCGGCTCTGCTGGAGGGGGGGGGGGGGCCAAAATTCTGCTTTTTGGGGTACGGGTTGGGGGGTCCTGCCCCTGCTGTCGCCTTGCTGCCCGCCCCCCCCCCCCCCAGCAGCTGCAGGGTGACCCAGTGGATAATTAGCGTCGGGTGGTAACGAACCCCTGGGATTGCGGGGGCAAAGGCTGGCACCCCCAGGGTCCCGTGGGTGCCAGCAACGGGGGGGTGCTGCCTGGGATGGGGGTCCCCGGGGTGCTGGGGGGGCGGCCCCCCCAGGCTGGCTGGGAGGGGGGGTGACAGGGTGAGGCGATGTTGGGGGGGGGAACCTGGGAGCGTCTTTAGCCGGGGGGTGGGGGGGGGGTGTCAGAACCCCCCCCAGTGTTATGTGGCTTCTCTGGTGTCTGATCGAAGCCACCCCCCCCGTCCCTGCCGGGTGGGCGTCCCTGGGGATGGATTTCGGTGTCCGGGGGGGCCCCCACCCCCGTGTCGGGGGGGGTCGCGGGACAGGGACGCGCCAACAGCACCCGCCGTGCAAGGGAGGGGGGCTGGGACCCCCCCCCCCGGGAGCTGGGCCAAGCACCCAAACTGGGGGGCGAGGAGGGGGAGCGGGGCTGTGCCCACGGGTGGCACTTGGAGCTGTCACCCAAGTGACACCGCTGGGTGCCCCCAGCCGGCTGTGGGACTGGGGGGTGCTTGGGGTGGCTCCTTGGGGACACCCTGGGTGACAGCACCCCGGGACGCCCCCTGCAGGGAGCCAGGCCCCAGCCGGGGTCACTGTCCCCGTCTTGGTGGCACATCCCCAGTGCTGCCCACCGCCAGGCGTGACAGCAGTGTCCCCTGGGCGCCGCAGGACCTGGTGGCCTTGTGTACCCCACGGGAGGGTCCCCCACGTCCCCCGTCCCCCGCGGCAGAGACCAGCGGTCGCGTCCCCTCCCCGCCCGAGCAAAGCTCACGATGCCATTACTGTCCCGCTCGTCCCCTCGCTGGTGACCCGGCTGCAGGAGGGTGGCACAGGGGACAGGGGGGACGCCTTGGCCACCGGAGCATCCCCCCGCGGTGCTGTGGGGGTGCTGCTCCCTGGGGACCCGGCCGGAGGTGGCACGAGCACCCCTGGGGGACAAGGGGTGACCTGGGGCTGTGGCAGGCGCGGTGCCGGGGACGCGGGCGGTGGAGGGGACATGGCGGGGACAGGTCACGGTGGGAGGGACGAGCTCCGGGGTGGGCAAACGGCTCCGTGTCCGGCAGCGCCAAACACAATTAACCACGCGGACGGCGGCCTAATTAAATTACGGCAAGGTGGCACCCATACAGCACTGCCAGGACCGTGCAGCGGCGTGGCCGGTGACACTGCCACGCGCCCAGTGCCGGCGTGTGCCATCGCAGTGGCCACAGTGGCCAACCAGCCAAACCCCGTCCTGCGCCGCAGCCCCGGCCACTGGAAGGGGCTGCGGGAGGACCACGACCCCCTGCCCGTCCCTGGCAGCGCCGCGGTGCCGCGCCGTGTGCCCACCACCGCTCACCCCCCGGCCACCGGACCCACCGCGGTGCCCAGCCGGTGACAATTAGCAACCGGCCCTTGAGGAGGGATTGATGGCGACGGGACGGGGCTGCGGTGATGGAGCCGAGGTCGGTGCGGCACCGGGAGGCCTGGCGGCATGGCCGTACCGGCTGCCAGCGCGGGCATCTCGACGCATGTGCCCGACCTGTGCCGGCACCCATGGGTGCCCCAGCTCTGCCCGCACCCGCTGCCCGGCGCTGGTGGGCTGGCGGGGGGTGGGTTTGGGGAAGGGGGTGCTGGGGTGGTGTTTCGGGGGGTGCCGAGGCGTGCGGTGCCCTGCGGGCCGGCTGCCGCTGGATGGAAAGGCAGCTTCGTGCCGGGGGGGCCATGGCACAGGCAGCCTGGCAGTACGGCCACGGGGCACGGCACGGCCTGGGGGCACCGAGCTCGGCCCGCCCGGGGCAGGGGGGGATGCCCTGGCCAAGGGGGGGATACTCTACCCGGGGGGGGGATACTGTACCCGGGGGGGGGGGGGGATGCGCTGCTCTGGATGGGGTGCTCTGCCCGGGGGGGGATGCTCTACCTGCGGTGGGATGCTGTGCCCAGGGGGGGATGCTGTGCCCAGGGGGGGATGTAGTGCCCAGGGCAGGGGGGGGGGCGGGGGGGGGGCCGGGGAATGCCCTGCCTGGGTGGGATGCCCTGTCCGGGGTGGGGTGTTGTGCCCAGGGAGGGGGATACCCTGTCTGGGGTGGGACGCCGTGCCCTGGGGGGGGGGATGCTCTACCCAGGAGGGATGCTGTGCCCTGGGGGGGGATGCTCTACCCAGGAGGGATGCTGTGCCCAGGGGGGCATGCTCTGCCTGGGGGGGGGATGCCCTGCCCGGGGGGGGATGCTCTGCCCAGGATGGGATGCTCTGCCCGGGGGGGGTGCCCTGCCCGGGGGGGGGGTGCCCTGCCCAGGGTGTGATACTCTGCATCTGTGGGATGCAGTCAGGCACAGGCAGAGATGGGTGCAGGCAGGGAGCGGGCAGGGAGAAGGCAGGGATGTGGGCAGGGAGAAGGCAGGGAGCAGGCAGGGAGAAGGCAGGGAGCAGGCAGGGTGCAGGCAGGGAGCAGGCAGGGAGAAGGCAGGGAGCAGGCAGGGTGCAGGCAGGGAGCAGGCAGGGAGCAGGCAGGGCTGGGTGCAGGCAGGGAGAAGGCAGGGTGCAGGCAGGGAGAAGGCAGGGATGCAGGCAGGGAGAAGGCAGAGTGCAGGCAGGGAGCAGGCAGGGTGCAGGCAGGGAGAAGGCAGGGAGAAGGCAGAGTACAGGCAGGGAGCAGGCAGGGTGCAGGCAGGGTGCAGGCAGGGAGCAGGCAGGGTGCAGGCAGGGAGCAGGCAGGGAGCCCAAGCCTCCTGCCTCCATCCCTGCCTGGTTCCCTGCCCTGGGCATCGCTGGGAGCAGAGATGGGTGCCCAGGGAGCAGAGATGGGTGCCCATGGCAAAGATCTGGGTGCCCAGGAGCAGAGATGGCTTCCATGGAGCAGATTTGTGTGCCCATGGAGATGAGCTGGGTGCCCATCAATCAGAGCTGGGTGCCCAGGAGCAGATCTGGGTGCCCATGGAGCAGAGCTGCATGTCCACGGAGCAGTGATGGGTGCCCAGGGAGCAGAGCTGTGTGCCAATGGGGCAGAGCTGGGTGCCCATCAATCAGAGCTGGGTGCCCAGGAGCAGAGCTGGGTTCCTTGGAGCAGATTTGGGCGCCCATGCAGCTGAGTTGGGTGCCCATGGAACAAAGCCGGGTTCTGTGGGACAGAGCTGGGTGCCCCTGGAGCAGACGTGTGTGCCCAGGAGTAAATCTGGGTGCCCTTGGAGCAGAACTGGGTGCCCAGGGAGCAGAGTTGGGTGCCCACAGAGCAGATCTGGGTTTGATGGAGCAGATCTGGGTGCCCGTCGATCAGAGCTGGGTGCCCAGGAGTAGAGCTGGGTGCCCATGGAACAGAGCTGGGTTCTGTGGGACAGATCTGGGTGCCCCTGGATCAGAGCTGGGTGCCCAGGGAGCAGATCTGGGTGCCCCTGGATCAGAGCTGGGTGCCCAGGGAGCAGATCTGGGTGCCCCTGGATCAGAGCTGGGTGCCCAGGGAGCAGATCTGGGTGCCATGAAGCAGAGTTGGGTGCCCAGGAGCAGAGTTGAGTGCCCACAGAGCAGATGTGGGTGCCCATGGAGCTGAGTTGGGTGCCCGCAGAGCAGATGTGGGTGCCAGGGAGAATGGCAGGGGGTGACCCCTCCTGCTGGACCCCGCACTGGGGTGGCATTTGGCCGGGCACATGCCTGGCACGTGCCCACCCACCCCGTCCAACTCCATGGCTCCTGTTACTGCTTGGGGAAGCTGGGAGCAGCCGAGATGAGGACGAGCGTTTGGGGACGGTGGCTGGGAGGGACAGTGTGGGGTGGGGACGGGTGCGTGGCCGGGTCCTTGAGGGTGCAGAGGGCTGACATCCCCCCCTCCTCCTGCCCCCCGCAGGTGGAGGTGGAGGTGGAGAGCATGGACAAGGCGGGGAACTTCATCGGCTGGTTGCACATCGACGGCCTCAACCTGTCGGTGGCCCTGGTGGAACACGCCCTCTCCAAGGTCCACTTCACCGCCGAGCGCAGCCCCTACTACAAGGCGCTGCTGGCCGCCGAGGAGGCCGCCAAGCAGAAGAAGGAGAAGGTGAGCGGGACCGTCCCCAAGGGGTGTCCCCAGCCCAAGGGATGTCCCCATGCCAAGAGATGTCACCACCCCAAGGGATGTCCCCATGCCCAGAGATGTTCTCACCCTAAGAGATGTCACCACCCCAAGGGATGTCCCTGTGCCCAGAGATGTTCTCACCCTAAGAGATGTCACCACCCCAAGGGATGTCCCTGTGCCCAGAGATGTTCTCACCCTAAGAGATGTCACCACCCCAAGGGATGTCCCCGTGCCCAGAGGTGTTCTCACCCTAAGAGATGTCACCACCCCAAGGGATGTCCCCGTGCCCAGAGGTGTTCTCACCCTAAGAGATGTCACCAACCCCAGGAGACGTCCCAACCCCAAAGGATGTCACCACCCCAAGGGATGTCCCCATGCCAAGAGTTGTTCTCACCCTAAGAGATATCACCAACCTGAGGGATGTCCCCATACCAAGGGATGTCCCCATGCTAAGGGATGTCCTCACCCCAGGAGATGTCCCCACCCTGAGGCATATCACCACCCCCAGCAATGTCCCCATGCCAACAGGTGTCACCACCTCAAGGGATGTCTTCATGGCAAGAGATATCACTACCCCAACGGATGTCCCGATGCCAAGAGATGTCCCTACCCCAGGGGGTGTCCCACCCCAAGGCATGTCCCCATGCCAGGGGATGTCCCCATGCTGAGAGCTGTCCCAACCCCAGGAGATGTCCCCACCCCAAAGGATGTCCCCACTGAGAGATGTCCCTACCCCAAGCGATGTCCCCACCCCAAGGCGCATGGCATCCATGGTGCTGGACACCGGTGATGTTCCAGCTGCTGGGTGCCAGCACAGCCATCATCCCCTTCCCGGTGGCATCAAGTGTGGCCACGAGGTCCCCCGGCCCATGTGTGTGTCCCCCCCAATCCCAGGTGTGGTCCCACTACGAGGAGACCCCGGTGGAGGATGTGGTGCAGGTGCTGGAGGAGAAGGAGCGCGCGGCCAACTACAAGCCTGTCTTCGTGACGGAGATCACGGACGATCTCCACTTCTACGTGCAGGACGTGGAGACGGGTATAGGGACAGGGCTGGGGTCCCCCTGTTGTCCCCCCCTGTCACTTGTCTCACCCCCCCACACCCCAGCAATGTCATTTGGCTTTGAGGGACACGGATGGGGGGGCTCATTCCTGAACCTCCAGGCTCCAAACCCTCCCCAACCTCCCGGCCATGCCATTGCCATCCCTGGGTGGGGTGTGCAGCTCCCCGGGGACCCCCCCATCCCCAATATTGATGGCACCACAGCTCCGGCACCCCCCAGCACCCATGGGTGTTCTCCACCCGGCGTTGGAGGGGTAGGCTTTACTTCAGTGGGATGAGGATACTCAGTTTTGGTGGGCAGCCCCCAAAATCCTCGTGTCCTGGGTGTCGTTCCCTCCCCCCCCCCCCCCCCCCCAACCCCAGTGCAGGCAGTTGGGGGGGGATCGGGGGGGTCGGGTGCTGGATCGAGCCCCTCCGCAGGTGCCCAGCTGGAGAAGCTGATGGAGAACATGCGCACCGAGGTGGGCAACCACCCGCCCGTGGAGGGCTCCTACGCCCCGCGCCGCGGGGACTTCTGCATCGCCAAGTTCGTCGACGGAGAATGGTGAGGGGGGGGGGGTTCCCACTCCCCCCGGCGTGGGGCCGTGGGGCGGCGTTGCCCCACGCTGAGGTGTGTTTTGGGGGTGACCCCCTTCATCCTGCTCTCCAGGTACCGGGCCCGGGTGGAGAAGGTGGAGTCGGCCGCCAAAGTCCATATCTTCTACATTGACTACGGCAACGTGAGTGCTCGCCCTGGAGGGGCGCAGATGGGGGGGGCACCCTGGGGGGCCAAGTGGAGACCCCCAGCTCCAGTTCCCCTGGGGAAGGCTGGTTGTGACCTCCTAGCTGCCACACATCAGGCAGGGGCAGGATCATGCCCCTGGGACTGAGAGTCTCAGGGTGCAGAGCCATCCGTCTGCCCGTCCATCCATCCATCTGTCCCTCCCTCCCTCCATCCATCCATCCATCCGTCCATCCATCCTCCATCTGTCCGTCCATCCGTCCCTCCATCCCTCCATCCATCTGTCCGTCCATCTGTCCATCCATCCCTCCATCCCTCCATCCATCCATCCATCCATCTGTCCCTCCCTCCCTCCCTCCATCCATCCCTCCATCCATCTGTCCGTCCATCCGTCCCTCCATCCCTCCATCCATCCATCCATCCATCCATCCATCCATCTGTCCCTCCATCCATCCCTCCATCCCTCCCTCCATCATTCATCCATCCATCCATCCATCCATCCCTGTGTCCATCCATCCATCCATCCATGCATCCATCCCTCCATCCATCCATCCATCCATCTGTCCCTCCCTCCCTCCCTCCATCCATCCCTCCATCCATCTGTCCGTCCATCCGTCCCTCCATCCCTCCATCCATCCATCCATCCATCCATCCATCCATCTGTCCCTCCATCCATCCCTCCATCCCTCCCTCCATCATTCATCCATCCATCCATCCATCCATCCCTGTGTCCATCCATCCATCCATCCATCCGTCCATCCATCCATCCTTTCATCTGTCCCATCCATCCCTCCATCCATCCATCCATCCCATCCATCCATCCATCCATCCATCCATCCATCCGTCCATCCATCCGTCTATCCTCCATCCCTCCATCCATCCCTCCATCCATCCATCCATCCATCCTATCCATCCATCCATCCATCTATCCATCCATCTGTCCCTCCCTCCCTCCATCCCTCCATCCATCCATCCATCCATCCATCCATCCATCCATCCATCCATCCTTCATCTGTCCATCCATCCATCCATCCATCCATCCATCCATCCATCCATCCATCCCGTCCATCCGTCCGTCCATCCATCCATCCATCCTTTCATCTGTCCATCCATCCATCCGTCCGTCTGTCTGTCTATCCATCCATCCATGCATCCATCCCTCCATCCATCCTTTCATCTGTCCATCCATCCATCCATCCATCTATCCATCCATCCCTCCATCCATCCCTCCATCCCTCCCTCCATCCATCCATCCTTTCATCTGTCCGTCCATCCATCCATCCAACCATCTGTCCCTGTGGCTGGGTGCTGCCATTTTCCTTCCTCTAGCTGGCACCAGGGAGCCCATGATGGGGTGCCCAGCACCCTTGGGTGCCCTCCCAACCCTGGTGCTTGGGAGCCCACCTTGGGGTGTCCACCACCCTTGGGTGCCCTCCCAAACCTAACACCAGGGAGCCCATCATGAGGTTCCCAACACCCTTGGGTGCCCTCCCAACCCTGTTGCTTGGGAGCCCATCATGGTGTGCCCACCACCCTTGGGTGCCTTCCCAACCCCAAACCAGCGAGCCCATCATGGGATGCCCACCACCCCTGGGTGCCTTCCTAATCCCAACAGCAAGGAGCCCATCACGGGGTATCCAGCACCCTTGGGTGCCCTCCCAACCCCAACACCAGGGAGCCCTTCACGGGGTGCCCACCACCCCTGGGTGCCCTCCCAACCCCAACACCAGGGAGCCCTTCACAGAGTGCCCACCACCCCTGGGTGCCCTCCTAACCCCAGTGTCTGGGAGCCCATCATGGGGTGCCCACCACCCTTGGGTGCCTTCCCAACCCCAACATCAAGGAGCCCATCGCGGGGTGTCCAGCACCCTTGGGTGCCCTCCCAACCCCGGCACCCTCTCCTCCGTCCCCGCAGAAGGAGACGCTGCCGGCCACCCGCCTGGCCGCTCTGCCCCCGGCCTTCAGCACCCGCGTTTTGCCGGCACAAGCCACCGAGTACAAGTTCGCCTTCATCCAGGTGCCCCAGGATGTAAGTTTTGGGATGGGGTTGGGGGGGGGGGTGGGGGTGGGGGTGTCGAGGGGAGTGTGGGGTGCTCCGGGTCCCCCTCGGTGGGACCGTGGGGCTCGATGCCGATGGCACGCGGTGCCGCAGGACGACGCGCGGGCAGACGCGGTGGACAGCGTGGTGAGGGACATCCAGAACACCCAGTGCCTGCTCAACGTGGAGCACCTGGGACCCGGCTGTCCCCACGTCACCCTCCAGTTCGCCGACTCCAAGAGCGACGTGGGGCTGGGGCTGGTCAAGGAGGGGCTGGTCATGGTGGAGGTGCGCAAGGAGAAGCAGTTCCAGAAAGTGGTAGGTGCTGCTGGGGGTCATGGTTGGGGCCGGGGGGGGGGGGGTTGGGGGGTGGGGGGGGGTGTCCCTGCCCCGCTCGCAGTGGGGTGGGCTCTGCCCCACAGGTGGCCAAGCGGTGATTGACCCCCCCCCTGCCCCCCCAGCTCATCTGATGTTGTATGAATCCTGGCTGGATGGTGGTGGTGGCTGCTCGGGGACTTTTGTGGGGGGGGGGTGACCCCCTCCCAGACACCTGGGTTCCCTCTTGGGGGTTGTGCTGGGTGGGGGTCCCACCTCCCTGCCCTCCATGGGGTGGGGTCCCACCTCCCTGCCCTCCATGGGTGGGGGTCCAACCTCCCTGCCTTCCATGGGGGGATGGTCCCACCTCCCTGCCCTCCATGGGTGGGGGTCTCACCTCCCTGCCCTCCATGGGGGGGGGTCCCACCTCCCTGCCCTCCATGGGTGGGGGGGGGTCCCATCTCCCTGCCCTCCATGGGGGGGTCCCACCTCTCTGCCCTCCATGGGGGGGTGGTCCCACCTCCCTGCCCTCCATGGGTGGGGGGGGGTCTCACCTCTCTGCCCTTCATGGGGGGGGTCCCACCTCCCTGCCCTCCATGGGGGGGTGGTCCCACCTCCCTGCCCTCCATGGGTGGGGGGGGGGGTCTCACCTCTCTGCCCTTCATGGGGGTGGTCCCACCTCCCTGCCCTCCATGGGGGGGGTCTCACCTCCCTGCCCTCCATGGGGGGATCCCACCTCTCTGCCCTCCATGGGTGAGGGTCCAACCTCCCTGCCCTCCATGGGGGGGTCCAACCTCCCTGCCCTCCATGGGGGGGTCCCACCTCCCTGCCCTCCATGGGGGGGATCCCACCTCCCTGCCCTCCATGGGTGGGGGTCTCACCTCCCTGCTCTCCATGGGTGGGGGTCTCACCTCCCTGCCCTCCATGGGGGGATCCCACCTCTCTGCCCTCCATGGGGACACCCCCCCCCCCTCCACCTCCCTAAGGTGCAGGTCAGGGTGCCACAGCGGGGCAGGGTGGGGTGTCCCCCCCGCCCTGGCAGACCCTGCTGGGGGTCCCTGGGGGTGTCCGACCCCCCCCACACATCCCCCCCCCCGAATCCCTGGGGAGGGGGCGCGGGTTGACCCCGTCCTCTGTCCCCGCAGATCACCGAGTACCTGAACGCCCAGGAGACGGCCAAGAGCGCCCGGGTGAGTGCGGGGGGGTGGGAGACACAGGGCCGGGGGGGCTCGCACAGCCCCCCCCCCGCCTTGTCTCCGCGGGGGGGGCTGGATGTGGGACCCCCCGTCATCTCTGGAGTGATGCTGGATACAACATGCCCCGCCCCCCCCCCCCCCCATTTCCAGAATGATGCTGGATACGGCCCCCGGTCTCCGGGGAGATGCTGGATGTGCCCCCCACCCCCCCCCCCAATCTCTGGGGTGATGTTGGATGCAGCCCCCCCCCGGTCTGTGGGGAGATGTCGGATGTGGACACCCCCCCCCCGCCCCCGGCATCTCCAGAACGATGCTGGATGCAGCCCCTCCAGTCTCTGGGGAGATGCTGGATGTGGCCCCCCCCAGCTCTGGGGAGATGCTGAATGTGGTACCCCCATATCCCTGGGGTGACGGTTGATGTGGCCCCCCCATCTCTGGGGTGATGGTGGATGTGGCCCCCCCATCTCTGGGGAGATGTGGGATGTGGTACCCCATTATCCCAGGGGGAATGCTGGATGTGCCCCCCCCCATCTCCGGGGTGATGGTGGATGTGGCCCCCCCCCCCTCATCTCCAGGGTGATGGTGGGTGTGGTACCCCCATATCCCTGGGGTGACAGTTGATGTGCCCCCCACCCATCTCTGGGGAGATGCTGAATGTGGTACCCCCATGTCCCTGGGGTGATGGTTGATGTGGCCCCCCCAGCTCTGGGGTGATGGTGGATGTGGTACCCTCATATCCCTGGGGTGACGGTTGATGTGCCCCCCCCCATCTCTGGGGAGATGCTGGATGTGCCCCCCCCAGCTCTGGGGAGATGCTGGATGTGGTACCCCCATATCCCTGGGGTGACGGTTGATGTGCCCCCCCCATCTCTGGGGTGATGGTGGATGTGGCCCCCCCAGCTCTGGGGAGATGCTGGATGTGGTACCCTCATATCCCTGGGGTGATGCTGGATGTGCCCCCCCCACCACCACCACCATCTCCGGGGTGATGGTGGATGTGGCCCCCCCCAATCCCTGGGGGGATGCTGGATGTGGTACCCCCGTATCCCTGGGGTGACAGTTGATGTGGGTCCCCCCCACCTCCGAGGTGATGGTAGATGTGTCGTCCCCCCCCCACCTCTGGGGTGATGCCGGATGCCCCCCCCCCCATCTCCGGGGTGCCACCCCATCCCGTGCCCTCTCTTGCAGCTGAACCTCTGGCGCTACGGGGATTTCCGCGCCGACGACGCAGACGAGTTCGGCTACAGCCGCTAAGGGATGACCGTGAGGATGACGATGAAGATGATGCTTCGGGGGGCCCCCGCGCCCCCACCGCCGCCACCACACCGACCTCTTCCCCCCTCCCCCCGCCCCTGCCCCAGCCTCATCCCATCCCATCCCGTCCCGTCCCCCAGGGGCCGGGGCAGCCGAGGAGGGGGGGGCCCGCAGCTCCGTGCCCTGGGGATGCTGGGGTCGGGGGGCGACTCCGGGCCCCCCCCAGCCTTGGTCCGACCGACAGCTGAATTTGCCCCCCTCGATCCTGTCCGCAGCCAGCGCCGTCTCATCCCGTCCCCCCCCCGGCCTGTATTTAAAGCTTCGGAGGCCAAATAAAAGTAGTCAAGCGTCGCACCGTGGCCTCTCCCTGCCGGGGGGGTGTCCCTGCCGTGCTGGTGTCACCCCCCCACCACCAAGGTTCACCTCGTCCCCAAGGACCAAAACTGCCCCCCAAGGACCAAAACTGCCCCCCAAGGCTGGGGCAGGGCTGGGAAACGGTGGTCCTCCGGGGGGGGGCTGCAGCCCCGACCCCATCCCGGGATTTGGGGGGGGCTCATCCTGCCCCAGGGAGCACCGGCCAGAGGGTGGAGGAGGTGCCTGGAGGGAGGGTGGGTGGGGGGAGATGGGGCCCCAGGGCCCAAACTGGGACCCCCAACCCCAGATACCACCCACGGACCTCAGCCCTGGGACCCAAACCTGGACCCCAGTCCTGGATCCCAATGGTGGGCCTCCACCCTGGATCCCAACTGTGGTCATTAACCCTGGATCCCAACCCCAGGTCCCAAACCTGGACCCTGTGTCCCAGTGGTGGTCGTCCACCCTGGGTCCCAACTCTGGTCATTAACCCTGGACCCCAGCCTTGGCTCCCAACCATGGAACTCCAACCCCAGGTCCCAAACCTGGACCTCAACACTGGGCACCAAACATGGCCCCTAGACGTGGGCCTCAACCCCAGGTTCCAACCATGGACCCCAACCTGACCCTCAACCCTGAGTCCCAAATCTGGACCCCAAACCTGGGTCCCAATGGTGGTAGTCCACCCTGGGTCCCAAACATGGTCATTAACCCAGAACCCCAGCCCCAGGTCCCACCCATGGACCTCAACAGTAGGTCCCAAATGTGGCCCCTAGACCTGGACCTCAATCCCAGGTCCAAACCATGGACCCCAAACAGCATGTCCCAAACCTGACCCTCAACCCTGAGCCCCAAACCTGGACCCCAGTCCTGGGTCCCAGTGGTGGACCTCCACCCTATGTCCCAAATGTGGTCATTAACCCTGGACCCCAACTTCAAGCCCCAGCCATGGACCTCCAACCCCAGGTCCCAAACCTGGACTTCAACCCTGGGTCCCCAATGTGGCCCCTGACCTTGAACCTCAAGCCTGGACCTCACCCCAGGTCCCAAACCTGGACCTTAACAGTGGGTCTCAACCATGGCCCCTAGACCTGGACCTCAACCCTGGGTCCCAACCACGGACCTCAGCTCTGCGTCCCAAATGTGTCCCCTGAACCTGAACCCCAAGTCCCAACCATGGACCTCAACCCCAGGTCCCCAATGTGTCCCCTGGCCCCAAGTCCCAACCATGGACCTCAACCCCAGGTCCCCAATGTGTCCCCTGGCCCCAAGTCCCAACCATGGAACTCAACCCCAGGTCCCCAGCGTGTCCCCTGGCCCCAAGTCCCAACCATGGACCTCAACCCCAGGTCCCCAGTGTGTCCCCTGACCCCAAGTCCCAACCATGGACCTCAACCCCAGGTCCCCAATGTGTCCCCTGACCCCAAGTCCCAACCATGGAACTCAACCCCAGGTCCCCAATGTGTCCCCTGGCCCCAAGTCCCAACCATGGACCTCAACCCCAGGTCCCCAATGTGTCCCCTGACCCCAAGTCCCAACCATGGACCTCAACCCCAGGTCCCCAATGTGTCCCCTGGCCCCAAGTCCCAACCATGGAACTCAACCCCAGGTCCCCAATGTGTCCCCTGGCCCCAAGTCCCAACCATGGACCTCAACCCCAGGTCCCCAGTGTGTCCCCTGGCCCCAAGTCCCAACCATGGAACTCAATCCCAGGTCCCCAATGTGTCCCCTGGCCCCAAGTCCCAACCATGGACCTCAACCCCAGGTCCCCAGTGTGTCCCCTGGCCCCAAGTCCCAACCATGGAACTCAACCCCAGGTCCCCAATGTGTCCCCTGACCCCAAGTCCCAACCATGGAACTCAACCCCAGGTCCCCAGTGTGTCCCCTGGCCCCAAGTCCCAACCATGGACCTCAACCCCAGGTCCCCAATGTGTCCCCTGGCCCCAAGTCCCAACCATGGACCTCAACCCCAGGTCCCCAGCGTGTCCCCTGGCCCCAAGTCCCAACCATGGAACTCAACCCCAGGTCCCCAATGTGTCCCCTGACCCCAAGTCCCAACCATGGACCTCAACCCCAGGTCCCCAGCGTGTCCCCTGGCCCCAAGTCCCAACCATGGAACTCAACCCCAGGTCCCCAGCGTGTCCCCTGGCCCCAAGTCCCAACCATGGACCTCAACCCCAGGTCCCCAGTGTGTCCCCTGACCCCAAGTCCCAACCATGGACCTCAACCCCAGGTCCCCAATGTGTCCCCTGACCCCAAGTCCCAACCATGGAACTCAACCCCAGGTCCCCAATGTGTCCCCTGGCCCCAAGTCCCAACCATGGACCTCAACCCCAGGTCCCCAATGTGTCCCCTGACCCCAAGTCCCAACCATGGACCTCAACCCCAGGTCCCCAATGTGTCCCCTGGCCCCAAGTCCCAACCATGGAACTCAACCCCAGGTCCCCAATGTGTCCCCCTGGCCCCAAGTCCCAACCATGGACCTCAACCCCAGGTCCCCAGTGTGTCCCCTGGCCCCAAGTCCCAACCATGGAACTCAATCCCAGGTCCCCAATGGTCCCCTGGCCCCAAGTCCCAACCATGGACCTCAACCCCAGGTCCCCAATGTGTCCCCTGGCCCCAAGTCCCAACCATGGAACTCAACCCCAGGTCCCCAATGTGTCCCCTGACCCCAAGTCCCAACCATGGAACTCAACCCCAGGTCCCCAGTGTGTCCCCTGGCCCCAAGTCCCAACCATGGACCTCAACCCCAGGTCCCCAATGTGTCCCCTGGCCCCAAGTCCCAACCATGGACCTCAACCCCAGGTCCCCAGTGTGTCCCCTGACCCCAAGTCCCAACCATGGAACTCAACCCCAGGTCCCAAACATGTCCCCTGGCCCCAAGTCCCAACCATGGACCTCAACCCCAGGTCCCCAGTGTGTCCCCTGGCCCCAAGTCCCAACCATGGAAACTCAACCCCAGGTCCCCAGTGTGTCCAACCCAGGTCCCCAGTGTGTCCCCTGGCCCCAAGTCCCAACCATGGAACTCAACCCCAGGTCCCCAGTGTGTCCAACCCCAGGTCCCCAATGTGTCCCCTGGCCCCAAGTCCCAACCATGGACCTCAACCCCAGGTCCCCAGTGTGTCCCCTGGCCCCAAGTCCCAACCATGGAACTCAACCCCAGGTCCCCAGTGTGTCCAACCCCAGGTCCCCAGTGTGTCCCCTGGCCCCAAGTCCCAACCATGGACCTCAACCCCAGCTCCCCAGTGTGTCCCCTGACCCCAAGTCCCAACCATGGACCTCAACCCCAGGTCCCCAATGTGTCCCCTGGCCCCAAGTCCCAACCATGGACCTCAACCCCAGGTCCCAAACATGTCCCCTGGCCCCAAGTCCCAATCCTGGACCCCAACCCTGAACCTCAACCCCTGGCACCAATCCTGGACCCCAACCTCAACCCTCACCCCACCCCAACCCTGCACCCCAAGCCCCCCCACCCCACCCCCCCCAACCGGAGGGGTGGGGGGGTGACAGCACCCCCCAGAAGAGTCCCACGGGCCTCCCATATGGCAGGGTCCCATGGGGGGGGGGGGGCTGCACCCCTGTCCTCCCCACCCCACTCCCATGGACATCCCAAGCCCACGGTGACACCAAGCTTGTCCCCCCCCCACCACGCGTCCATGGGGACACCGGTGAGTGCCACCCGCGGGCGTCTGCCCGGTGGTGCCGCTGTCCTCGGCGTCCCCGGCGCTGTTGATCGATGACCGTGATGGGGGGGTCGGTGTCGATGAGCCCCCCACACACACACCTTTCCCCGTCCCCTCTGGCCACCGTGCTCCCGGGGAGCTAATTATAGGGCCGTGCTAATTGGCTTGGAACACAATCACAGCCGGGTGCGCTGTGTGGCGACTTTCAATAATTAACGCCAGCAAACGATCGTAATTAAAGGAAGAGCTGGGGGGGGGGGGGTGGTGTCCTGGGACGTGAGTGGCTGCTGCCCCCCCCCCCCCCTCAGCTCCAGCGTCCACCGGGTCAGGGGGACCCTGGGGACAGCCTTGTCCCACACCTGGCTGTCCCCCCCCTGCTCCCAGCCCTCCCCAGATCCCCCATCCTGGTCCGGGCCACCTCCCTCTCTCCCCCCCCCCCCCCAAATGTCCTCTGTCCCCACCAGCTGTCCCCTCTGCAGCTGTGGGGACACGGGACATCGCCTGCTGTCCTGTGCCCTGTCCCCAGCCTGGCCACCGTTACCTGCCCCAGCAAGGGCTTTGAGGGTCCCTGGAGATCTTGGGGGGGGTTCCTAGGGGGTCTTTGGGGGAGGGTCCCTGGAGGTCACTGGAGTGTCACTGGTGGGTCCCTGGAGGTTTCTGGTGGGTCCCTGGAGGTCTCTGGCTGTATCCTGGGGGGGTTCCTGAGGGTCTTGGTGGGTCCCTGGAGACCTTAGGTGTAACTGGGAGGTTCCTGGGGTCTTTGGTGGGTCCCTAAAGATCTCGGACTATATCTCAGGTGGGTTCCTGGGGGCCTTGGTGGGTCTCTGGAGGTCTTGAGTGTAACTGGGGGGTTCCTGGGGTCTTTGGTAGGTCTCTGGGGTGTAACTGGAGGTCCCAAGGATCTCCTGAGGGTTCTTGAGTGTCCCTGAGGTCATCCCATGGTGGCCCTGGGGGTCTCTGGAGGGCACTTGGGTGTCCCTGGAAGGGGTCTGTGGGACCTCCCCCCGGGTCTTTGGTGGGTCCCTGGAGGGGGGGACCCTGAGGGTCCCTGGGGTTGTGGGGACCATTGGGTGCAGGTGGTTGCCCCCCCGTAGCCCATCAGGGCCACCGGCCTGGTGGCTTTTCCTCGCTCTTCCCGGTTTTCCCTCCGCCGCTTGACCCTGAACCTGTCACTGGGGCCCGGAACAAGCCGGGCTCGTCACAGCAGCTGCTAATTGATACCCGGGTGACGAGTTGGGGCTGCGGCCACCATGGGTGACACTGGGGGGGGGGTCACAGGGGGTGGCAGGGACCTGGCTCTCAGCCCCCTCCCATCACACGGAGGAGCTGGGACCCCCCGGGGTGGCCCAGTCAGGGGACCAGGACCTGTGCCTTGGGGCCCTCAGTGTCCCCAAGCTCCTGGGTGAGGAGCCACCACCCTTTGGCTGGTGACAACATCCCCAGTGTCACCGGCCAGGGGACACCAGATCCTCCATGGCAGGGGAACGTGTCCCCAGTGTCCCCAGTGCCACCAGCCAGGGGACACCAGCGCCCTCCACATCCTGGGACCGTGTGTCCCCAACGTGCCTAGTGTCACCGGCCAGGGGACACCAGATCCTCCATGGCAGGGGAACGTGTGTCCCCAGTGTCCCCAGTGTCCCCAGTGCCACCAGCCAGGGGACACCAGAGCCCTCCACAGCCGAAGACCGTGTGTCCCCAACATCCCCAGTGCCACCAGTCAGGGGACACCAGATCCTCCATGGCAGGGGAACGTGTCCCCGATGTCCCCAGTGCCACCAGCCAAGGGACACCAGACCCTGCACAGCAGGGCACCGTGCTGGCTGTGCTGAGTGATGCTGGGCTGCACTGGGTGGTACTGGGATGCACTGGGCTGGGTGGTACTGAGATGTGCCAGGCTATACTGGGTGGGACAAACTGGGCTGTACTGGGCAGTGCTGGGCTGAACTGGGCTATACTGGGCTATACTGGGCGATGCACAGGGCCAGGCTCTGGCAGCTGGAGCACAGGAACAGGAGAGAGAAATGGCCCCATCTGCCAGTACCGGCACAGCCCCGTCCCAGTACAGCCCAGTCCCAGTACAGCCCCGTCCCAGTACAGCTCCATCCCAGTACAACCCTGTGCCAGTACAACCCAGTCCCAGCACAGCCCCGTCCCAGTACAACCCAGTCCCAGCACAGCCCTGTCCCAGTACAGCCCAGTCCCAGCACAGCCCCATCCCAGCACAGCCCCATCCCAGTACAGCTCCATCCCAGTACAGCCCAGTCCCAGCACAGCCCCGTCCCAGCACAGCCCCGTCCCACTACAGCACATCCCAGTACAGCCCAGTCCCAGCACAGCCCCATCCCAGTACAGCTCCATCCCAGTACAGCCCGTCCCAGCACAGCCCCATCCCAATACAACCCCTTCCCAGTACAGCCCCTTCCCGGTACAGCCCCGTCCCGCTACAGCCCCGTCCCAGCACAACCCCGTCCCGGTACAACCCAGACTGGAGCCGAAGGAACGAGTGTCCCCGTGTGTCCCCGTCCCCTCCGGTGTCCCCCATCACCGGCCGGGGCGGGGCGGGGGCGTGTCCCGGTGTGGGCGGCGCCGGAGTGGGCGGGGCCAGAGTGGGCGGGGCTCGGGTCGCTCCCGCTGCCGGGCGCGGTGCCTGCGCAGGGCCAGCGCCGGCCCCGGTGTCCCCATTGTCCTTGTGTCCCCATGTCCTGGTGTCCCAGATGACCCACTGCCCTGGTGTCCCCAATGTCCCCATGTCCCGCTGTCCCCATGTCCCGCTGTCCCCATGTCTCCGTGTTCTGATCTCCCTGTGTCCCGGTGTCTGGTGTCCCGGTGTCCCCATGTCACAGTGTCCCCATGTCCTGATGACCCGATGTCCCTCTCTCCATGTCCCAGTGTCCCGGTGTCCTGGTGTCCTGGTGTCTCTGTGTCCCGCTGTCCCTGTGTTCCGGTGTCCCGGTGTCCCGGTGTCTCTGTGTCCCAGTGTCCTGGTGTTCCCATGTCCCAGTGTCCCAGTATCCCCATGTCCCCATGTCCCTGTGTCCCCATGTCCTTGTGTCCTGGTGTCCCGGTGTCTCTGTGTCCCAGTGCCCTGGTGTTCCCATGTCCCAGTGTCCCGGTATCCCCGTGTCCCCATGTCCCTGTGTTCTGGTGTCCCGGTGTCCTGGTGTCCCGGTGTCTCTGTGTCCCAGTGTCCTGGTGTTCCCATGTCCTAGTGTCCCGGTATCCCCATGTCCCCATGTCCCGATGTCCCCGTGTCCTTGTGTCCTGGTGTCCTGGTGCCCCCATGTCACGGTGTCCCGGTGTCCCCATGTCCTGATGTCCCGATGTCCCTGTGTCCTGGTGTTCTGGTGTCCCAGTGTCCCCATGTCCCAGTGTCCTGCTGTCCCCCGGTCACCCCGCGGCACAGCCCCCGGGGTGGATGTCCCCCCCCCCCCCCCCGGGGGGGACGCGGGGTGACAAGACGGGGCTGTCCAGGGGCGGGGGGGGGGTGCTGTGGCGATGTCCCCCCGGGGGGGGGGGGGGGGTCTGTCACCCCTTGTCATCCCTTGGCGGTGTCCCCGGCGGGGGGTGGCAGTGTCCCCAGGAGGGGGGTGGCAGTGTCACCCATGGGGGGGGGGCTGTGTCTTTTCCCCCGTGGCGGTGTCCCCCGTGGGGGGGGGTGTCTGTCCCCCCCGTGGCGGTGTCCCCCGTGGGGGGGGGTGTCTGTCCCCCCCGTGGCGGTGTCCCCCCTGGCGCGTGGCTATTTTTATCCCTTTATCCCCAAAATAGCGGCAGACGGCGGGGGCGGGGTGGGGGCCGCTCCATCCTCCCCCCCCCCGCCCTTTTCCTCCATCCCCCCCCCCCCCCCCCCCCCCCCGTTGTGGCTATTTTTAGCTCTCGCGTGTTTCCAGGGGAACCCTGATGACGCAGTGACGTCAATGCGGGTCACTCGCCGCCGCCAGGGCTCGCGCCGCCGCGCGACGGGCCCCCCCCCAACCACCCCCCCCCCCGCCCCCCTCCCCCCCCCCCCCCCCGCCCCCCCCGCGCCCCCCGGCGCAGCGCGGCAGCCGCAGGTAGGACCGAGGGGCCGGGGGGGGGGGGGGGGGAAGGGGGGGGGGGCTCCGGGATCCCCCCGTGTGTCCCCCCCCCGCTCCGCCCACGGGACTCCCCCCCCCCGCAGGGCCCCGGGGATGCCCGACACCCCCCCCCCCCCGCCAATCCCTCACACCCCCCTGGTCCCCCCCCCCGGGCATTGCACATGGAGGGCCCCCCCCCCCCCCGACCCCGCCACGGAGACCCAGGGATCACGAGCACCCGGGACCCCCCCCCCCGAGCCACGGGACCCCCGTGTCCCCCCCGTGTCCCCCCCCCCGCAGCACCCCGGGACCGCCGTTTCTCCATCCCCCCCCCGCCAGCACCCCGGGACCCCCCCCCCCCGAGCACCCCGCCCCCCCCGTGTCCTGAGGGCCCCCCCGCAGCCCCCCGTGCCCCATCCCGCCCCTCATAGCACCCCGGGACCCCCGTGCCCCCAGGCCCCCCCGCAGCATCCCGTGCCCCCAGCTCCCCCCCCCCATAGCACCCCGACACCCCCGTGCCCCCAGCCCCCGCCCCCAGCACCCCGGGACGCCCATAGCCCCCCTCTCCCCCCCCAGCAGCACTCCGGGACCCCCCCCGCAGCCCCCTATACCCTCCCCCCCCCCCAGCACCCTGGCTCCCCCTTATCCCCCCTTCCTGCCCCAGGACCCCCAATGTCACCTCCCCCACGGCCCCCCCATGCACTGGGGCCACCCATGTCCCCCCGCCCCCAGCACCCCACACAACCCCCCGCGCACCCCACAGTGGGGCCACCTGTGCCCCCCCCCCACCCCCGGCATGGGGACCCCCCTTTGTCACCCTCGGGGTCCCCTCCCTGCCCCCTGTGCCCCCCCCCCCCCACACCTGCATCCCGCTCCCTGCACCCCACGGCCCGCGGTGCCCCCCACCCTGGTCCCCTCCGTCCTGGGGGGGGTCCCCAGCTCCGCGTAGCCATCTCCGGGCAGGGGGGGGACACTGACCGGCCGAGCTGCGGTGGGCACATGGTGGGGGGGGGTGTCGGTGGCCCCAAAAACCGGCCCCGGAGCCTTGCAGGCGTCTAGAAAGTTCTGTGGCCGGCACACGGCCCCGCACGCCCCCCCCGCCCCCCCCATGGGAGTTCCCTCGGGGCTGGGGGTCCAGTGGGGACGGGGACAGGGACACAGGGTGGACACGGGTGCAAGAGCCATCCCCAGCTTGCCACCACCGCAGTGACGTCGCCTTCGTCCCCTCTGTCCCCTCCATCCCTTCGTCCCCTCCGTCCCCTCCGAACCCTCCATCCTCTCCATCCCCTCTGTCCCCTCCGTCCCCTTCGGTCCCCTCCGAACCCTCCATCCCTTCCGTCCCTTCCATCCCCTCTGTCCCCTACGTCCCCTTCGTCCCGTCCGTCCCCTCCATCCCCTCTGTCTCCTCCATCCCTTCCGTCCCCTCTGTCCCCTCTGTCCCCTTCCGTCCCCTCCGAACCCTCCATCCCCTCTGTCCCCTCCATCCCTTCGTCCCCTCTGAACCCTCCATCCCTTCGTCCCCTCCGAACCCTCCATCCTCTCCATCCTCTCTGTCCCCTCTGTCCCCTGCGGTCCCCTCCGAACCCTCCATCCCATCCGTCCCCTCCATCCCCTCTGTCTCCTCCATCCCTTCCGTCCCCTCTGTCCCCTCCGTCCTCTCCATCCCCCTTCGTCCCCTTCGTCCCCTCCATCCCTTCTGTCTCCTCCATTCCTTCCGTCCCCTCTGTCCCCTCCGTCCCCTCCATCCCCCTTCGTCCCCTCCGTCCCCTCCATCCCCTCTGTCTCCTCCATCCCTTCCGTCCCCTCTGTCCCCTTCCGTCCCCTCCGAACCCTCCATCCCCTCTGTCTCCTCCATCCCTTCTGTCCCCTCCGTCCCCTCTGTCCTCTCCATCCCTTCCTTCCCCTCTGTCCCCTCCGTCCCCTTCGTCCCCTCTGAACCCTCCGTCCCCTCTGAACCCTCCGTCCCCTCCATCCCTTTGTCCCCTCCATCCCCTTCGTCCCCTCCGTCCCCTCCATCTGCTCCGAACCCTCCATCCCCTCCATCCTTTCCGTCCCTTCCATCCCCTCCATCCCTTCTGTCCCCTGTGTCCCCTCAGTCCCTTCCATCCCCTCCAAACCCTCCGTCCCTTCCATCCCTTCTGTCCCCTCTGTCCCCTCTGTCCCCTTCATCCCCTCTGTCCCCTCTGTCCCTTCTGAACCCTCCATCCCTTCCATCCCCTCCATCCCTTCCATCCCCTCTGTCCCTTCCGTCCCCCCCCATCCCCTCCGTCCCCCCAAACCCAGGTGGGAAGCGTCTCCCCACGGGAACTGCTGGTGGTGGCCCTGGGGACAGCCAGGAGCAGGGGGTGACCAGGGAGCGGTGGCTTCTCCATGTCCCACAGTGACAGGACAGAGCCTGGCAGTCTGCCGGCTCCAGACCCCTGCGGCAAATCCATCAGGGATGGGGTGACACCACGGCTCCACACTGGAGCGTCACCCACTCTGTCCCCACCATGCAGGGGGACGCGGGGATGGGGTGACGCAGCCTGTGAAGTGTCACCTTCCTTGCTAAGTGTCACCTCCCCATCATCCTGCTTGTCGGGGCTGCGGGATGGAGATGATGGTGGGATGGAAATGGGGCTACAGGATGGAGACGGGACCACGGGAAGGAGATGATGGTGGGATGGAGATGGGGCCATGAGATGGAGATGATGGTGGGATGGAGACGAGACCATGGGGTGGAGATGATGGTGGGATGGAGATGGGGCTGCAGGATGGAGACGGGACCACGGGAAGGAGATGATGGTGGGATGGAGACGGGAACATGGGGTGGAGATGGGGCCGCAGGATGGAGACGGGGCTGCGGGATGGAGATGATGGTGGGATGGAGACAGGGACATGGGGTGGACGTGGTTCATGGGATGGAGACGGGACCATGGGATGGAGATGATGGTGGGATGGAGATGGGGCCATGGGGTGGAGATGATGGTGGGATGGAGATGGGGCCATGGGGTGGAGATGATGGTGGGATGGAGATGGGGCCATGGGGTGGAGATGATGGTGGGATGGAGATGGGGCCATGGGGTGGAGACGGGGCTGCAGAATGGAGACAGGGCCATGGGATGGTGACGGGGCTGTGGAGTGGAGATGATGGTGGGATGGACATGTGGCTGCAGGATGGAGAGGGGGCTGTGGGATGGAGACAGGGACATGGGATGGAGATGGTCCATGGGGTGGAGACGGGGACATGGGGTGGAGATGGGAACATGGGGCGGAGACGGTCCAGGGGGTGGAGATGGGGCCATGGGGTGGAGATGGGGACATGGGATGGAGATGGGATGGAGACGGTCCATGGGATGAAGATGGGGACATGGGATGGAGATGGGGACATGGGATGGGGAGGGTCCATGGGATGGAGATGGGGACATGGGATGGGGAGGGGCCATGGGATGGAGATGACCACGGGCTGGAGAAGGGCTGCTGGCAGGGGACGGTGCCATCTCAGCTGGGGCTGAGCGTGACAGTGGGGAGGAGCGGGGCTGCCAATTCCCGATTCCCGGATTTCCCCGACTGTCCCCGGGTTTGTGGCAGCTCCGGGCCCTGGCTGGCAGCGCCGGTGCTGCTGCCGGGTCTCCCGAGCAGGTGGGGCTCCTGCCGTGCCACCCTCGGGGACACCTTTGGGGACACCCATGCCACCGGCACCTTGAAAACCTCCGACGTCTCTCCCAGGTGCCAAACGGAGCCCGGAGGGACCGACACCGCCCGGCCACGGAGCCACAGCCTCGTCCTGCCACCGGCACCATGGATACGGCTACAGGCGTGGAAATTCGGGCCACCACCGATGCCACCAATGCCACTCACGCCACCGATGCCACCGAGGACGTCACCGTTGGCCAGCAGCATCCGTACGGCGCTGCAGGACGGTTCCAGGCAGCTCCCGCGATTCTGCCCGGGTGCGGCGTTTGCCCATCGGAGAGGTGGCCCTGCCCGTCCCTGTCCCCACCCGGGGACACTGCCCGTCCCCGCCGCGGGCAGGGACCACGCGGTGCAGGCAGGGCCGGCTCCTGCCCGCGGTCCGGCCGCGCTGGCTCCTCCGGCCGTGCCACGGCCACATCGGGCTGGGTCACGCGTGTCCCCATCTCTCCGTGACCTGTCCCTGTAGGGCTGTGCCACGTCCCCGTCACTGTGTCCCGTGTCCCATTGCTCTGTGCCAGGTCCCCATCATTGTGTCCCATGTCCCCATCACTGTGTGCCACATCCCCATCATTGTCACGTGTTCCCATCACTGTGTCCCATGTCCCCATCACTCTGTGCCATGTCTCCACCACTGTGTCCCGTGTCCCTATTGCTGTGTCCCACATCCCCATCACTGTGTCCCACGTCCCCATCACTGTGTCCTGTGTCCCCGTCACTGTGTGCCGTGTTCCTATCACTATGTCCCATGTCCCTATCACTGTCACACATCCCCATCATTGTGTCCCATGTCCCCGTCACTGTGTCCCATGTCCCCATCACTGTCCCACGTCCCCATCACTGTGTCCCATGTCCCCATCACTGTGTCCTGTGTCCCTGTCGCTGTGTCCCATGTCCCCATCACTGTGTCCTATGTCCCCATCACCCTGTGCCATGTCCCCATCACTGTGTCCCGTGTCCCTATCGCTCTGTCCCACGTCCCCATCATTGTGTCCCATGTCCCCATCACCCTGTGCCATGTCCCCATCACTGTGTCCCTATCGCTCTGTCCCACGTCCCCGTCATTGTGTCCCATGTCCCCATCACTGTGTCCCGTGTCCCTATCGCTCTGTCCCATGTCCCCATCATTGTGTCCCATGTCCCCATCACTGTGTCCTGTGTCCCTGTTGCTGTGTCCCATGTCCCTGTCACTGTCCCGTGTCCCTATCGCTCTGTCCCACGTCCCCATCATTGTGTCCCATGTCCCCATCACCCTGTGCCATGTCCCCATCACTGTGTCCCGTGTCCCTATCGCTCTGTCCCACGTCCCCATCACCCTGTGCCATGTCCCCATCACTGTGTCCCGTGTCCCTATCGCTCTGTCCCATGTCCCCATCATTGTGTCCCATGTCCCCATCACTGTGTCCTGTGTCCCTGTCGCTGTGTCCCATGTCCCTGTCACTGTCCTGTGTCCCCATCGCTGTGTGCCACGTCCCCATCACTGTGTCCTGTGTCCCCATCACCCTGTGCCATGTCCCCATCATTGTGTCCCACGTCCCCATCACTGTGTGCCGTGTTCCTATCACTATGTCCCATGTCCCTATCACTGTGTCACACGTCCCCATCACTCTGTGCCACGTCTGAATCACTCTGTCCCATGTCCCCATCGCTCTTTCCCGTATCCCCATTGCTGTGTCCCATGTCCCCATCGCTCTTTCCCGTGTCTTCATCATTCTGTCTGATGTCCCCATAGGCCCGTCCCTTGTCCCCATAGGTCTGTGTCTTGTCCCCATCACTCTGTGACCCATGTCCCCATAGGTCTGTTCCATGTCCCCATCAGCTGCCATCTGTCCCATGTCCCCACCACTCTGTGTGATGTCCCCATCACTGTGTCCCGTGTCCCCCTCACTCTGTGTGACGTCCCCTGTCACCTGTGCCAGGTCCCCTCGGTCTGACCCACGTCCCCACGGTTTGGGGGGGGGCTCCGGCAGTACCAATGTCACCTGAGTGCCCAGATGTCCCAGCTCCGGGCACAAGGGACACCGAGGGACCAGTGTCCCATCACCCATCTCCCATGGGTGCACACATGGGGCTCACTCATCCCCCTGCCCGCGGAGGGGGGGGGGGTGACAGCGTGCCCTGTGCTGGTGACACAAGTGACACTGGTCACCGCCACCCCCCCCGCGCAGGGGACAGCCTGGGGCTGGCGGGGACCTCGGGGTGTGGGGACCGTGTCCCACTGCCGGCCCCATCCCTGGGGTCCCTGCGCAGCATCGGGAACCCCGCACCCTGGCCGGGGGGGGGGGAGGGGGGCATGTCCCCATCATCCCTCCTTGTCACCTCCTGCTGCCGCAGGTGTCACCGTCCCTGTCCCTCTCGGGTCTTTTTGCGGTCTGGGCTTGCTGTTCCTCCCGCCAGCCGTCAGGAAGCCCTTACCCCAAAAAGTATCCGCAAGGGACCCTGGCAGCGGGGACCCGCCACCCGGGTAAGTGGGGGGGGGGGGGGGGGGGCGGAACGGACAAGGTGGGGGTCCGCGGGGCCACCAGAGGCTGGGGGGGGACCCCCAGAGAGCCCAGCCCTGGGGGCAGGCTGGGGACAGAGGGGACGGCAGGCCCCGAGGAGGCGCAGAAATTGGGGGGGGGGGGGATGCACAAAGCCCCCCCGCTCCCCCGCATGGCTGGGACACCCCCCCCCCGTCATTGTCAGCGGGGGGGGGGGGTGACACCGGGGCTGTGTGGGGGACACCGAGGCGGTGCCATGGGGCGAGGGGCCGCTTCCCCCCCCCCCCAGCTTTGGCTGAGGAAGGGGGTTCCCTTCCCAGCGGGGGGGGGGGGCGAACAATGACACTTGGGGGGGGGTCACAGCACCCTTGGGGCACCCCCCACCCCCCCCCACAGTGGCCACACAACACCCTGGGGTGACAGCTCTCCTCTGGATGGGGACAACCGGCTGGGGGGGGGGCCCTTCCTCCTGCCCCCTCTCCGGAGGGGACCCCAGCACCCCGTGGCTCTGGCAGGATTGGGGGGGGGGTGGGGGGGTGCCTCGGCCACGGCCCCCCCACGGACCTGCCACCTCTGGGGACTCACTGCCACCGGGGAGGGACAGTGGCCACCCCACCATGTGGCGTGGCCACCTCCCGGGGTGCTTTGGCCTCCCCGTGTGTGGTCGAGGGGGGGGGGGGGTGTGGTGCATGGGGAGATACGTGACACGCCCCCCCCCCCCCCCCCCACCTCCATGGGTGCACCCCCCCCCCCCCCGCCTTGCACCTCCTGCCTGGCCAACCTGGTGGCCACCTACTCTGGAGTCACCCCCCCCCGCCTCGGGGGACAAGGACAAAGCCACCGCTGTCACCTCTCCGGACTCCTGTGAGCTCCTTGTCGTGGTCCCCCAAAACATCCCCCCCTCGTTCCCTCGTACCACCCCCCCCCCCCCCGTTCCCTCGTCACCTCCTGCCGTTCCCAGTGTCCCCAAGCGGAGCCGGGTTGTCCCCCGTGTCCCGCCGCCGTCACCCAGCTAATTACGGCTTAATTACCGAATTACGGGAGGGCGGCGCCGCACGGAGGTGGCCGCTGCGTGCTGGGGGGGGGGGTGGGGGGGTGTCACCGGCATCCATCGCCCTGTCCCCCGCCCGGGGATGGCACTCGCCCCAGTGTCACCCTCTAATTGCAATATTAATTGCCCGGATCCGTGCCCGGGCTCCCGGCAGCGGGCGGGGGGGGGAAGGGGGGGTGGGCACAGCACCCAACTTCCCAGTGCTCCCAGTTTGGGTGCCCATCGCATCCCCGGTTGCCAGGGCAGCGTGGTGTGTCACTGGGCTGGTGGCAGAGGGTGGCACAGGGGACACTTGTCCCCCACAGCAAAGGCCAGCTCCGGGGCTGGGACCCCCCCAGAGCAAAGACCCCACAGCCCCGTGTCCCCCCCCGCCCTGCGGTGGCACCCGATGACCGGGGTGGGTGACCCAGCTGGGGACATGGTGGGGACTGGGGATGTGGGCAGGGACGATGCTGGCTGATGGGGGACAGGGTTTGGGGACATGAGCGATGCTGGTTGGGAGGGGGCAGGGCTTGGGGACAGGGCTTGGGGACATGAGAGATACTGGCTGAGGGTGACAGGGCTTGGGGACAGGGCTTGGGGACATGGGCGATGGTGGCTGAGGGGGACAGGGCTTGGGGACATGAGATGCTGGCTGAGGGGGGACAGGGCTTGGGGACATGAGTGATGGTGGCTGAGGGTGACAGGGCTTGGGGACAGGGCTTGGGGACATGAGATGCTGGCTGAGGGGGACAGGGCTTGGGGACAGGGCTTGGGGACATGGGTGATGGCTGGGGGTGACAGGGCTTGGGGACATGGGCGATGGTGGCTGTGGGGGACAGGGCTGGGGGACGGGGCTTGGGGACATGAGTGATGGTGGCTGAGGGGGAATAGGGCTTGGGGACGGGACTTGGGGACATGGGAGATGCTGGCTGAGGGTGACAGGGCTGGGGGACGGGGCTTGGGGACATGAGTGATGGTGGCTGAGGGGGACAGGGCTTGGGGACAGGGCTTGGGGACACGAGATGCCGGCAGGGGAGGGGGCAGGGATGCGGGGACGTGAGCGATGGGGGCTGGGGGGGGGCGCTGAGCTGCTGGCTGAGGGTGACCGAGGGCACGGTGACGGCAGCCGGGTGGCCGTGCTGGCCGGGGGGTCCCCGCTCGGCGTCGGCGGGGGACGGTGGCCCTGCCAGCAGCTGCCCGGCAGCCGGTGACGCCGTGGCCCTTTCCTGGAAGGGCTGTGTCAATGTTTGCCCAGCCCGGCCCGCGGGGACAACCCGGCACGGTGACAGCCCCGCCGCGGGGACACGAGCTGGGGGAACCTCCCTGACACCCTCCCGGCCACCCCGACCCCCCTCCGGGCCACCCCGGGGTGTGGGTGGGGGGACACACGCTCCGTTCGGGGGTGCTGCGGCACAGCCTGCGCTCCGCCGGTGACATCGGCCACCCTCTGCCCACAGCCCTGTCCCCGGCGTCCTGGTCGTGTCACCCGCCAGTGGCTGATGCTGTGGGGATGCTCCCCCCTCCCCCCCCAAAAAAAAGCCCTGCTCCCCCCGTGCCACCCCGGCTCTGTCCCCTCCTGTGTCCCCCCCCCCGCCAACCCCCTGTGGGTCCGGGGGCTCCAGCGTCCCTGGGGACACCTGGGGACAGACCCGCTCCCCCCGTGCCACCCTGGCTGTCATCCCCCCCCCGACCCCCGGGTGGGACCCTGTGGATCTGGGGGCTCCAGCCTCCCTGGGGACACCTGGGGACACCTGGGGACACCTGGGGACACCAGCCAGCCTCACCCAGCACCCCCTCAGGGTGCAGAGAGACCCTTAGGGGACCCCCCACGACTGTGTCCCCCCCTGACCCCGGGGTGGGACCCTGTGGGTCTGGGGGCTGCAGCGTCCCTGGGGACACCTGAGGACACCAGGGGACAGCAGCCAGCCCCCATCCCGCTGCACCCAGCACCCCCCAGGGTGCAGAGAGACCCTTAGGGGACCCCCCCCCCCCCCCCCCCGACCGTGTCCTCCCCTGACCCCCTGATGGGACCCATTGGGTCTGGGGGCTCCAGCATCCCTGGGGACACCTGGGGACACCTGGGGACATCTGGGGACACAAGCCAGCCTCCAGCACCCCCCCAGGGCACAGAGAGACCCCCAGGGGACCCCCCCCATAACCCCTAAGCCCCCTGGGTGGGCTCTGTCCCTCGTCACCATCCCTGGCTTCTCGACAGGGAACGGCACCCTGTCCCCGTGTCCCCGTCCGTGTCCCCACGTCCCCCTGCCCGTGGGGACCCCGTGGCCAGGCCGGTGTCAGGCGGGGTGACGGCGGCATTCCCGACCGCAGGAATGTGGGTGCTAATCCGGGCTGGCCGCGGGCTCCCATGGGGCCACCGGCCCTCCCGCCGCCTCGGAAACTCCATGAATCAGCCGGGGCTTCTCCGCACCAAAAATAACCCGGAATGGGGATGGGGCAAGGGGGGGGGGACGGGGGACACGAGGACACAGCGGGGGCCCCCGGAGCATCCCCAGGGATGGGGTTTGCCGGCTCCCAGCACGCTCCCCCCCCCAGGGTCCTGAGAGTCCCCGCCCCGGGATGAATCCAGCCCTGGGATGAATCCAGCCCCGGGATGAATCCAACCCCAGTCCCAGTCCAGGGGGGACCAGGCTCGGGGGGACCGCCCCTTGCTGAGGGGGGGCTGGGGTGCGTGGATGGAGTGACCCCAGGGACCCCCCCTTCACCCCCCATCCCGGTCCCCATTCCCACCCTATGGATAGCCCCCCCCCCCCATACCTGTCCTTGACCCACCCCATCCCCATTCCCTGGTGATTCCCTCACCCGATCCCTACCTCCACCCCATCCCAATCCCATCCCCATCCCAATCCCATCCCAATCCCATCCCCATCCCCATCCCATCCTATCCCATCCCATCCCATGCCCATCCCAAACCCATCCCCATCCCATCCCCATCCCAATCCCATCCCCATCCCATCCTATCCCATCCCATCCCATGCCCATCCCAAACCCATCCCCATCCCATCCCCATCCCAATCCCATCGCCATCCTCATCCCATCCCCATCCCATCCCCATCCCCATCCCCATCCCATCCCCATCCCATCCCATCCCATCACAGCCCCATCCCACCCCATCCCGTCCCAATCCCATCCCCATCCCCTCCCCATCCCATCCCAATCCCATCCCATCCCAATCCCATTCCCATCCCCATCACAATCCCATCACCATCCCATTTCTATCCCATCCCATGCCAATCTCCATCACCATTGCATCCGATGACCATCCCATCCCCATGCCATCCCACGTTCCATGCCCATACCACCTGATCCCAGCCAATCCAATCCTCATCCCATCCCATTCGTTCCAATATCCCATCCACATCCCAGCCAATCCCAGTCCAACACATCCAATCCCCATCCCATCCCTTCCCATTCCATCTCATCTCATCCCATCCCATCCCATCCCATCCCATCCCCATCCCATTCCCATCTCATCCCATCCCATCCCATTCCATCCCATCCCCATTCCATTTCCATCCCATCCCATCCCATTCCATCCCCATCCCATCCCAATCCCATCCTCATCCCCATCTCATCCCAATCCCATCCCCATCCCCATCCCATCCCATTCCCATCCCATCCCCATCCCCAACCAATCCCATCCCATCCCCATTCCATTCCCATCTCATCCCATCTTAATCCTATCCCATCCCATTCCATCCCCATCCCATCCCATCCCAATCCCATCCTCATCCCTATCCCATCCCAATCCCATCCTATCCCTGTCCCATCCCATTCCCATCTCATCCCAATCCCATCCCATCCCCATCCCATCCCATTCCCATCCCCATCCTCATCCTCATCCCCATCCCCAACCAATCCCATCCTCATCCTCACCCCCATCCCATCCCCTCCCATCCCCATCTCATCCCCATCCCATCCCAATCCCATCCCATCCCATCCCATCCCCATTCCATTCCCATCTCATCCCATCTTAATCCTATCCCATCCCATCCCGTCCCCATCCCATCCCAATCCCATCCTCATCCTCACCCCCATCCCATCCCCTCCCATCCCCATTCCCATCTCATCCCCATCCCATCCCATCCCATTCCCATCCCCATCCTCATCCTCATCCCCATTCCCAACCAATCCCATCCCCATCCTCATCCCCATCCCCAACCAACCCCATCCCCATCCCATCCCATCCCATCCCATCCCCATTCCATTCCCATCTCATCCCATCTTAATTCCATCCCATCCCAATCCCATCCTCACCCCCATCCCATCCCCTCCCATTCCCATTCCCATCCCATCTCATCCCATCCCATCCCATCCCATCCCCATCCCCATCCCATCCCAATCCCATCCCCATCCTCATCCTCATCCCCATCCCCAACCAATCCCATCCCATCCCCATCCTCATCCTCATCCCCATCCCCAACCAATCCCATCCCCATCCCATCCCCATTCCATTCCCATCTCATCCCATCTTAATCCTATCCCATCCCATCCCATCCCATCCCATCCCCATCCCCATGCCCATCCCATCCCCATCCCATCCCATCCCCAACCAATCCCATCTCCATCCCCATGCCCATCTCATCCCATCCCATCCCCATCCCCATCCTCATCGCCATCCCATCCCATCCCCAACCAATCCCATCCCATCCCCATCCTCATCGTCATCCCATCCCATCCCATCCCATCCCATCCCATCCCATCCCATCCCATCCCTTTCCATCCCATCCCATTCCATCCCATCCCATCCCCAACCAATCCCATCCCATCCCCATCCTCATCCTCATCCCATCCCATCCCACCCCCATCCCATCCCATCCCATCCCGTCCCCATCCCATCCCATCCCATCCCACCCCCATCCCGTCCCCATCCCATCCCATTCCATCCCATCCCATCCCATCCCATCCCATCCCATCCCATTCCCGTCTCCTCCTGCCGTGTCCTGCCCGGGCACGGCTGGCACCGCCTGGGGGTGGCCGTGACTCACTGGTGGTGGCCGGGGCAGGCCCGGCCGGTGGCTGGGTGCCCGCTGGGGTCACACCCAGGGGACCGTCCCCTCCCGCTGCCGATGACTCCAACCCCGCGGGCGTTTTCCGAGGCCGGGCCGGCTGCGGAGCAGGATGGGACCCGCCACGAGCCGCCACGGCCCACGCCGTGCCATTCCTGTCCCCCGCCCTCTTGGGGACAACCGCGGCCCACGGTGGCATCTGCCGTGGGGACACCTGGCCCTGGGGGAGCAGGGTGGCAGCGGGGGGGGGGGGATGCCGAGCACCGTCCCAGGGTCCCCAAGGCACCGGGGACATGGGGTGTCCCACACCGGGGTGAGGGGACACTCGTGGCACTGTGGGACCCCTGTGTCCAGCCTGTCCCCATCGTGGTGACAGACGGACACCCCCTTGGGGGGGCTCAGGGGGGTGGCACTGCCCGGTGCCACCAGCCCAGCGGCTCTGGGGACATTTAGGGACACAGATGTGGCTCCAGATGTGCGCTGTGTGTACCCAGATGTGTGTGTGTGCCCAGATGTGCCACTGTCCAGACGCGTGT
>CANTUZ010000001.1:214250533-214313281 GCA_947846985.1 Fratercula arctica | reverse complement strand
AGGCCCCCTCTGCACGGCCGTGTTGCTGTGGGTGCCCCCCCCCCCGCAGCAGCTCGTCCCCCTCGGGACCCTCCGGGACCCCAGGACCGGGACCCCCCCGAGCTCCGTCTGTCCCCAGGGCCCTGCTCCGTGTCCCCCCGTGTCCCCCCGTGTCCCCCCCCCCCCATGCTCGCTGTGTCCCGTGGCGGGGGGGGGGGGATGTCCCCGCTTGGGGTATCCCCAGGGATGTGGGTGGCAGGAGACAGGTCAGATGGACAGGGGGACAGTGGGGTGGGGGGACAGAGGGACAGGGGGACAGGGGACAGTGGGACAGGGGGACAGAGGGACAGGGGGACAGTGGGGTGGGGGGACAGGGGACAGGGGGACAGAGGGACAGTGGGACAGGGGGACAGAGGGACAGGGGGACAGTGGGGTGGGGGGACAGGGGACAGGGGGACAGAGGGACAGTGGGACAGGGGGACAGATGGACAGGGGGACAGTGGGGTGGGGGGACAGGGGACAGGGGGACAGAGGGACAGTGGGACAGGGGGACAGAGGGACAGTGGGGTGGGGGGACAGGGGACAGGGGGACAGAGGGACAGGGGGACAGTGGGGTGGGGGGACAGAGGGACAGGGGGACAGAGGGACAGGGGGACATGGGGATGTCGGGACATGGGGACAGCAGGACAGGGGGACAGAGCGACATGGGGCAGAGGGACAGGGGGACAGGGAGACATCGGGACATGGGGACAGGGGAACACAGGGACACAGGGATAGGAAGACATGGAGACAGGGGGACAGTGGGACAGGGGGACACAGGGGATAGGGGGACATGGGGACAGGGGAACAGGGAGATATGGGGACAGGGGGACACAGGGACACTGGGATAGGGGGACATGGGGACATGGGGATAGGGAGACATGGGGACAGGGGGACATGGGAACAGGGGGACAGGGGGACATGGGGACATAGGAAGACACGGGGACATGGGGATAGGGGGACAGAGGGACAGGGGGACACGGGGGATAGGGGGACATGGGGACAGTGGAACAGGGGGACACGGGGATGGGGGACAGGGATAGGGAGACATGGAGACATGGGGACATGGGGATAGGGAGACATGAGGACATGGGGACAGGGGGACATGGGGATAGGGGGATATGGGAAGACATGGGGACAGGGGGACAGGGGGACAGTGGGACAGGGGGACATGGGGATAGGGAGACATGGGGACGGGGGGAGAGGGGGACACAGGGACACAGGGATAGGGGGACATGGGGACATGGGGATAGGGAGACATGAGGACATGGGGACAGGGGGACATGGGGACAGGGGGACATGGGGATAGGGAGACATGAGGACATGGGGACAGGGGGACATGGGGACAGGGGGACATGGGGATAGGGGGACAGTGGAACAGGGGGACAGGGGGACACAGGGACACAGGGATATGGGGACATGGGGATAGGGGGATAGGGGGACAGTGGAACAGGGGGACAGGGGGACACAGGGACACAGGGACAGGGGAACATGGGGACAGGGAGACATGAGGACATGGGGACAGGGGGACAGGGAGACATGAGGACAGGGGGATAGGGAGACATGGGGACAGGGGGACCCGGGGACAGGGGGACAGGGGACCCGGGGACACGGGAGCGGGGCCAGCGGCGGGCGGGGGCGGGCGGGGAGCGGCGGGCGGGGGCGGGCGCGCCGTTGTGCAACGGCCCCTGCGCTATAAGGGGGGACGGAGCCACCGGGACGGGCCGCGGCGACACCGCACCCACCGGCGGCCAGGTGAGAGCGACACCCCCCCCCCCGCGGCGGGACACCCCCCCGGCCGGGGACACCCCTGCCCCAGGGACCCCCACTGTCCTGGGACACCCCCGCACCGGGACACCCCCGCCAGGGGACACCCCCCCCCCCCAAGGGACCCCCATTTCCATGGGACACCCCCCCCCCCCCGCCATGGGACACCCCCCCATGGGACACCCCCATCATGGGATACCCCCCCCCCCCATCATGGGACACCCCCCCCATGGGACACCCCTGTCCTGAGACACCCCCGCCCCCAGGGACCCCCACTGTCCTGGGACACCCCCGCACCGGGACACCCCCGCCAGGGGACACCCCCCACCCCAAGGGACCCCCATTTCCATGGGACACCCCCCCCCCCCCCGCCATGGGACACCCCCCCATGGGACACCCCCATCATGGGACACCCCCCCCCATGGGACACCCCTGTCCTGAGACACCCCCGCCCCAGGGACCCCCACTGTCCTGGGACACCCCCGCACCGGGACACCCCCGCCAGGGGACACCCCCCCACCCCAAGGGACCCCCATTTCCATGGGACACCCCCCCCCCCCCCCCGCCATGGGACACCCCCCCATGGGACACCCCCATCATGGGATACCCCCCCCCCTCCATCATGGGACACCCCGCCCATGGGACACCCCTGTCCTGAGACACCCCCGCCCCAGGGACCCCCACTGTCCTGGGACACCCCCGCACCGGGACACCCCCGCCAGGGGACACCCCCCACCCCAAGGGACCCCCATTTTCATGGGACACCCCCCCCCCCGCCATGGGACACCCCCCATGGGACACCCCCATCATGGGACACCCCTGTCCTGAGACACCCCCATCATGGGACCCCCCCCCCCCCCCATGGGACACCCCCCCATGGGACACCCCTGTCCTGAGACACCCCTGCCCCAGGGACCCCCACTGTCCTGGGACACCCCCGCACCGGGACACCCCTATCCCGGGACACCCCTTCCCCAGGGACACCCCCACACCGGGACCCCCATTTTCATGGGACACCCCCGCCAGGGGACACCCCTTCCCCAGGGACACTCTCCCCGAGGAACCCCCCCCATTCTCCTGGGGCACCCCCGCCATGGGACACCCCCGCCAGGGGACACCCCCTCCCCAGGGACACCCCCAACTCAGGACACCCCCGTCTCGGGACACCCCCGCCATGGGACACCCCCCTCTCCCGGGACACCCCCGCCCCAGGGACACCCATTGTCCTGGGACACCCCCGCCATGGGACACCCCCGCACCGGGACCCCCATTCTTCTGGGACACCCCCATCATGGGACACCCCCACCCCAGGACACCCCCTCCCGGGACCTCCCCCCCCCGCCACGGGACCCCCCTTCTCCCGGGACACCCCTCCCGCGGGGACACCCCTTCTTTGGGGATGTCCTATCTCAGGGACACCCTCCCCCAGGGACCCCCACTCTCCTGGGACACCCCCGCCAGGGGACACCCCCACCCCAGGGACACCCCCACCCCAGGGACACCCCTTCCTCAGTGACACCCCCGCCACGGGACACCCCCACCCCAGTGACACCCCCGCCAGGGGAGGACACCCCCGCCAGGGGACACCCCCACCCCAGGGACACCCCCACCCCAGGGACACCCCTTCCTCAGTGACACCCCCGCCACGGGACACCCCCACTCCAGTGACACCCCCGCCACGGGACACCCCCGCCATGGGACACCCCCACCCCAGTGACACCCCCACCGTGGGACACCCCTTCCCCGGGGCCCCCCCTTCCTCAGTGACACCCCCGCCAGGGGACACCCCCCCCCCAGGGACACCCTCACCCCAGGGACACCCCGGGGGGGGTGACACCGGGGGGGGGTAGGGGGGGGGTGTCCTGGCGGAGGTCCCCATGTCCCCCCCCTCCCTGTCACCGTCTCTCTCCTTCCAGGCTCAGGAGCGGGTACGAGTCTCCGGTGAGTACCAGTGTCCCCATGTCACACACCCCCCCGGGCCCGTGTCCCCCCCCCCGGCCCCATCCCCAGGCAGCGGGTGACAGGGACAGGTGCCACCCCGGGGTCCCTCCGCTGCCCGCGCCCCGTCCTGCCCACCCGTGTCCCCCCCCCCCCCCCTGCCCCCCGCCCCAGTCAAGGGCAGCGTCCCCACGGTCACGTTGTCACCAAGGCTGGGGTGACAGCCCGGCGGGGTGACAGCCCCGGTGACAGCGGGGGTGACGCTTGCGAAAGGTCACGTCCGGGAAGGTGACAGGGCACGGCCGCGCTGGCACGTGCCGGCGGGGACACGGTGGCACGGTGACGAGGACCCGGCTCCAGATGTCCCCGGGCATGTCACCCCCTGCCACCGCCGACGCTTCCCACCTGTCCCCGGGCATGTCACTGCTGTCCCTGTGCCACTGCCACCACTTCCCACCTGTTCCCAGGCATGTCACCACCATCCCCATGCCACCAATGCCACCTCCCCCGCATCCCTGGGCATGTCACTGCTGTCCCCATGTCCCTGGGCATGTCACCACCATCCCCCTGCCACCGCCACCGCTTCCCCCCATGTCCCCGGGCATGTCACTGCTGTCCCTGTGCCACTGCCACCACTTCCCACCTGTCCCTGGGCATGTCACTGCTGTCCCTGTGCCACTGCCACCGCTTCCCCCATGTCCCTGGGCATGTCACTGCTGTCCCTGTGCCACTGCCACCACTTTCCCCATGTCCCCGGGCATGTCACTGCTGTCCCCGTGCCACTGCCACCACTTCCCACCTGTCCTCAGGCATGTCACCGCCGTCCCCGTGCCAGCGATGCCACTTCCCCCATGTCCCTGGGCATGTCACTGCTGTCCCCATGTCCCTGGGCATGTCACTGCTGTCCCCGTGCCACTGCCACCACTTCCCACCTGTCCCCAGGCATGTCACCACCATCCCCATGCCACCAATGCCACCTCCCCCGCATCCCTGGGCATGTCACTGCTGTCCCTGTGCCACCGCCACCACTTCCCCCATGTCCCCGGGCATGTCACTGCTGTCCCTGTGCCACTGCCACCACTTCCCACCTGTCCTCAGGCATGTCACCGCCGTCCCCGTGCCAGCGATGCCACTTCCCCCATGTCCCTGGGCATGTCACCGCCATCCCCCTGCCACCACCACCGCTGTCCTCATGTCCCTGGGCATGTCACCGCCATCCCCATGCCACTGTTGCTGCTTCCCCCGTGTCCCCGGGCACGTCACTGCCGTCCATGTGCCACCACCACTGTTTCCCCCCGTGTCCCCGGTCATGTCACCGCACCCTGCTCCCGTCTCTGGCGGGGGTGGGGTGTCACATGCCTTGGGGACCCCCATCTTAGCAGGGTGTCCCCTCCCTGCGACACCCCACCACGGGAGGACGCTGGGATGGGGATGGCACTTGTCCCCAACGAGGGGGTCAGAGCATCCTGCCCGTCCCCTCTGAGTCTTGGGGGGGGCATTTTTTGGGGGGTGCGGGTGCCCTGACCGGCCCCCCCCCCCCCCCTTGCCTTCGCAGCCCCCGTGACGATGAGGTGGCCCGGTGTGTCCCTCTGGGGTGTCCTGTGGCTGTGGGTGCCGCTGGCCGCCGGCCACCCCGCGCGGCTGGAGAAGGTGCTGGGGGACACCCGCACCCTCACCCGCACCCTCAGCGCCCGCATCCAGCAGCTGCAGGTGAGTCCCGCCACGGGGGGGGTCGGGGGGGGGGCTCGGGGGGTGTCACACACACACACACACCCCAGGGACACCCCCCAGGGTGCGGCAGTGTCCCCTGTCACCCAAAGGAAGGGGATGGAGGGGGGTCCTGCGCCCAAGGGTGGCCCTGGTGGGGGGGGGAGGGGGGGCACAGAGTAGGGGGTGGGGGGGTCTGCGGTGCAGATTGGGGGTGTCCCTGTCCCCATCCCCCCCGCCCAGGGCCACCCCCCAGGGTGCAGCAGTGTCCCCTGTCACCCAAGGGAAGGGGACTGGGGGGGGGGTCCTGCGCCCAAGGGTGGCCCAGGGCGGCGGGGGGGGGGCACAGAGTATGGGGTGGGGGGGTCTGCGGTGCAGATTGGGGGTGTCCCCGTCCCCATCCCCCCTCCCCAGTGACACACCCCCCCCCAGGGCCACCCCCCAGAGTGCGGCAGTGTCCCCTGTCACCCAAGGGAAGGGGACTGGGGGGGGGGTCCTGCACCCAAGGGTGGCCCGGGGGGGGGGGGGGGGCGGCACAGAGTAGGGGGTGGGGGGGTCTGCGGTGCAGATTGGGGGTGTCCCCATCCCCCCTCCCCAATGACACCCCCCCACCCACCACCCCCCAGGGCCACCCCCCAGGGTGCGGCAGTGTCCCCTGTCACCCAAGGGAAGGGGACTGGGGGGGGGTCCTGTGCCTAAGGGTGGCCCCGGGGGGGGGGCACAGAGTAGGGGGTGGGGGGGTCTGCGGTGCAGATTGGGGGTGTCCGTCCCCCCCCCCAGGGAGGGACACCCGGCACAGGTTGTCCCCTACATGGGGGGGGGGGGGGGTGTCCCCGGGGAGTGTCACCCATGGGTGTGTGGGGGGGCTCTGTGCCCCAGATCTGGGGGGGGTTCCTGGGGGGGGCAAGGGGGGTCCCAGGGAGGGTTATCCGTGGCTGGGGGGGGGGAGGGGGGTGTCTGTGTCCCAGAGGGGGGGGTCCCCGGGGGGTGATACTGGGTGGGGGGGACCCTGTGCCCTGGGGGGGGTCCCAGGGAGGGTCACCCATGGCTGGGGGGGGGCTCTGTGTCCCAGAGGGGGGGGTCCCCGGGGGGTGATACTGGGTGGGGGGGACCCTGTGCCCCGGGGGGCGGGTCCCAGGGAGGGTCACCCATGGCTGGGGGGGGGGCGGATCTGTGTCCCAGATGGGGGGGGGTCCCCAGGGGGGCTACTGGGTGGGGGGACCCTGTGTCCCTGAGGGGGGGCGGGGTCCCAGGGAGGGTCACCCATGGCTGGGGGGGGGCTCTGTGTCCCGGGGGGGGGGTCCCCAGGGAGGGTTATCCATGGCTGGGGCGGTGGGGGGGACCCTGTGTCCCGGGGGGGGTCCCAGGGAGGGTCACCCATGGCTGGGGGGGGGTGTCTGTGTCCCGGGGGGGGGGGTCCCCGGGGGGTGATACTGGGTGGGGGGGACCCTGTGTCCCAGAGGGGGGGGGTCCCGATGGAGGGAGCAGCAGGGGGGTGCCATGCCCTAACGCCCCCCCCCTCCTTTTTGCCCCCCCCCCCCCCCCGCAGCTCTTCCCCCTGGGCCCACAGATCAGCGGGCTGGAGGCCATCCCGGGGGGGGCGGCCCCGGGGGGGCTGGGGGCCATGGCCCAGCGCCTCCTCCTCTTCCAGCGCCTGCTGGGGGCGCTGGCCGCGAGCCACCCGCCGCTGGCCCAACTCGCCAACGACACGGAGAACCTGCGCAGCCTCCTGGCCGCCATGGCCGCCCAGCTGGGCTGCGAGCCCCCCCGCCCCCCCCCCCTCGCCCCCCCCCCCTCGCCCTGCCGCCGCCTCTGGCCGAAGCCCCCCACACCGCCGCCGGCCTGGCCCTGGCCCGGCTCCGCCTCTGCCTCGACGGCATCGCCCGGCGCCTCGACGGGCACCCCGCCTGCTAGGGGACACCGGGGACAGCCGGGGACACCGCGGGGACACCTCAGGGGGCACCCCAGGGACGCGCCGGGACACCCAGGGGACACCCGGCGACACCCCGCGGACACCCCGGGACACGCCGGGACACCCAGGGGACAGCCGGCGACAACCAGGGACACCCAGGGAACACCCGGTGACAACCAGGGACACCCCGGCGACACCCCGGGCCACCCAGGGAACACCCGTCGACACCCAGGGGACAGCCGGCGACAACCAGGGACACCCAGGGGACACCCGGCGACAACCAGGGACCTCCCGGCGACACCCCGTGGACACCCAGGGAGCACCCGGCGACACCCCGGGACACCCATGGGACACCCGGCGACACTCCGCAACACCCAGGGGACACCCGGCGACAACCAGAGACACCCAGCGACACCCCGGGACATCCAGGGAACATCCGGAGACAACCAGGGACACCCCGGGACTCCCCGGCGACACCCCGCGGATGCCTCGGGACACTCAGGGCCACGCCGGGACACCCAGGAGGGGACAGCCGGCGACACTCCGCAACACCCAGGGGACACCCGGCGACAACCAGGGACACGGCGGGACTCCCCGGCGACACCCCGCGGACACCCCGGGCCACCCAGGGGACACCTGGCGACAACCAGGGACACGGCGGGACTCCCCAGCGACACCCCGCGGACACCCAGGGCCATGCCGGGACACCCGGGGACAACCAGGACCAGCCGGGGACACCCCAGGGACCCCCCGGCATCACCCCAGGACACCGGGGATACCCACGGACACCCAGGGGACACCCCGGCGTCACCTCGGGGATACCCTGGGGACACTCAGGGGGCACCCCAGGGACATCCGACGACAACCAGGGACACCCAGGGACACTTTGGGACTCCCCGGCGACACCCTGCTGACACCCCTATGACACCGCGGGAGAGCCCGGGACACCTGGGGACAACCAGGGACACTCCGGCGACAACCAGGGGACACCCCCAGGACACCCAGGGACACCCCGGGTCACCCGGGAAGGCACCCTGGCGACACCCAGGGGACACCCCAGCGACACCCGGGGACAACCAGGGGGCACTCAGGGGACACCTCAGGGACACCCAGGGGACACCTCGGGGACAACCAAGAACACCCGAGGATACCCAGGGGACACCCTGGGACACCCCGGGACACCCAGGGGACACCAAGGGGACACCCAGGTGACACCCAGCCCCGGGGGGGAGGGGGGTGACACACACAGGGCTGAGCCCCCCCCCTCCCCCCCCCCCCAGCCCGGGGCCAGAGTGACACAGGGACAACTCCAGCCCCCAATCCCCCCCCTTTTCTTCTATTATTATTGTTATTATTGTTATTATTATTAATTTTTATTACTTTTATTGATCTAGGGATGATATTGTTACTAGTTTTATTATTTTTATTGTTATTATTATTGATATTATCACTATTCCTGTTATTATTCCTATTATTCCTGTCATTCCTTTTCTTATTATTTATTACTATTGTTATTGCCGCTATTAATTATTATTATTATTATTATTATTATTATTATTATTATTATTATTATTATTATGGGCTTGTATTTATCCCCCCCCCCCCCCCCCCTCCCGTAATTTAAAATAAAGCCCGTTTTCCAGCAGCCCCCCCCCCCCGGCTCCAACCGCTGTCACCACTGTCCCCGGGGAGGGGGAGGGGGGTGTCAAAACCTGTCCCCAGGGATGGGGGGGGGGGTGGGGGGGTGTGAATGACCCCCCCCCCCAAATGTAATGTGCGGGGAGGCGGTGGCTTCGCCGGTGTCACCCCCCCCCACCCCGAACCACGATGGCCCAGGCTGGAGCGGGGCCCCCCAGGAGGAGGGGGGGCGTCGTGTGTGTGTGTGTCCCCCCCCCCGAGCTCAGTGGCTGGGGACATGGGACCCGGGGACAAGGGACCCCCCAGGACGAGAAACCCCAGGGGACACAGAGGGGACACACGAGCCCTGGGGACACAGGGCCCCCAGGACACGGGACACCCGGGGACATGGAACCTCCTGGGGACAAGGGACCCCCCCGGGGGACACAGGACCGTGGGGTCACGGAAGCCCCCCCCCAGGCACAAGGGACCCCTGGGAACAAGGAAACAGGGGGACACAGAACCCCCCGGGGACACAGGACCCTTGGGACAAGGGACCCCCGGGGACACGGGATGGAGGGGACACAGAAGCCCCAGGACAAGGGACCCCCGGGACAAGGGGCCATGGGGACAAGGGACCTCGGGGACACGGGATGCTCCAGGACAAGGAACCCCCCAGGCACAAGGGACCTCGGGGACACAGGAGCCCTGGGGACGAGGGACCCCCAGGACAAGGGATCAAGGGGACACAGGACCCCAGAGACAAGGGACACCCTGGGGACAAGAGAGCCCCGGGGGACAAGGGGCACCCCTGGGAACAAGGGACCGTGGGGACACAGAACCCCCCGAGGACAAGGGACCCCCGCGGACAAGGGATCATGGGGACAAGGAACCGCAGGGACAGGGGATGCCCCAGGACAAGGAACCTCGGGGACACGGGACCCCGTGGGACATGGAACCCCCCGGGGACAAGGGACCTCGAGGACACAGGACCCCTGGGGACGAGGGATGGTGGGGAAACAGGACCCCCAGGACAAGGGATCACGGGGACACAGGATCCTGGAGACAAGGGACACCCAGGGACATGGAACCTCCTGGGGACAAGGGACCCCCAGGGGACACGAGACCCCCGGGGGACAAGGGGCACCCCTGGGAACAAGGGACTGTGGGGGCACAGAACCCCCCCAAGGACAGGGCACCCTCAGGACAAGGGATCCCTGGGGACAAGAGACCCCAGGGGACACGGGATGGAGGGGACACAGCACCTCCAGGACAAGGGACCATGGGGACACGGGACCCCCCCTGGGTACAAGGGACCGTGAGGACACAGAACCCCCCTGAGGACAAGGGACCCCCGGGGACACGGGATCGCAGGGACACAGGACCCTCAGGAGAAGAGAGCCTGGGGACACTGGACCCCCGGGGACATGAAACCTCCTGGGGACACGAGACCCCCAGGGGACAAGGGACACCCCTGGGAACAAGGGACTGTGGGGGACACAGAACCCCCCCGAGGACACGGGACCCTGAGGACAAGGGACCCCCGGGGCCACAGGACCTCCAGGACAAGGGACCATTGGGACAAGGGGCACCCCTGGGTACAAGGGACCGTGGGGACACAGAACCCCCCGAGGACACAGGACCCCCGGGGACAAGGGATCATGGGGACAAGGGACCGCAGGGACAGGGGATGCCCCAGGACAAGGAACCCCGGGGACACAGGACCCCGTGGGACATGGAACCCCCCGGGGACAAGGGATCTTGGGGACACAGGACCCCTGGGGACGAGGGATGGTGGGGAAACAGGACCCCCAGGACAAGGGATGGTGGGGACCCTGGAGACAAGGGACACCCAGGGACATGGAACCTCCTGGGGACAAGGGACCCCCAGGGGACACGAGAGCCCCAGGGGACAAGGGGCACCCCTGGGAACAAGGGACTGTGGGGACACAGACCCCCCCGGGGACAAGAGACCCCAAGGGACACGGGACCCCCCCCAGCGTTCGTTCCCAGCTGGTGGCGGCTGCTCGGCCCCCCCTGACCCCCCCCCCGGCCCCGTGTGACCCCACCACCACTGCCGGTGGGGGGGACACAGGGACATGGGGGGGGACGACACCCATGGGTGGGGGGGGGTGGCACCCACCCCCCCCCCCCCAGCACACAAAGCTGGGGGGGGAATGGGAGAGAAGGGGGGGGGGGGCACAAGGCAGGGGAGGACAAAGGGGGGGGACATGGAGGGACAAGTGGGGGGGGGGCAATAGGGGGGACAAGTAGAGGCGGACAAGGGGGGTGACAACCCAAGGGGGGGGTGACAACCCAAGGGGGGGGGTGACAAGGGGGGGGGGTGACGACACACAACACAAGGCCCAGAGCCCATGTGTCATCGTGTCCCCCCGTCGTCACCCCCCCCCGCCCCCAGTGAGGGGGGTGTGACACTGCCCCTTCTCCCTCCAAACAGCTTTTTATTAAAATATAATTTTATATTTTTACAAAATAGGGGGGGGGGGGGGGGGGGGGGGGGGGCTAGGAGGGTGCCTGCCCCCCCGCCTTCCCCCCCCCCCCCATCCCGGGGGGGGCAGCACCCTGACTTCCCCCCTCTCCCCTCCATGGGATTTCAGGCCACTGAGCGCCGCCCCCCCCCCGGCAAAGGGCCCGGTGCCCATGTTGGGGGGGGGTCAGGGTGGCAGAGGGGGGGGCGGGGGGGTGTCAGGGTGTTGGGGGGGGGGAGGGGGGGTGTCTCAGCTCTCGAACCATTTGCCCCTCTTGGGCGCGGGGGGGTCGCTGCCCAGGATTCGCCTCTTGTACCGTTCCACCAGGTCGTCGAATCGGGCCTCGCCCCCCCCCGGCCCCCCCCTGCCGTCGGGCCTAGGGGCACAGAGCAGGATGGGGGGGGGGGGAGAAGCCCAGACCCCCCCCCCCCACACCCACCCCCATCTTTGGGGGGGAGAGGATAAGAGGAAAGGGGGGGGGGACACATGGGAAAAGGAAGGACACCCCCCCCCCCCCCCCCCCCAACAAATTGCAGCTGAAATCTTACCTGGGGGGGGGCCGCCTTGCGCTTCTCCTTCCGCCGCTGGGTTTTGGCCTTGGGCTGTTTGGTGGGGGGGGGCTTCACCTTCCCCTTGTCGCGTTTCCTTGGGGGAGGGGGGGGACACGACACAAGTTCGGGGGGGGGGGACACAAGTTCGGGGTAGGGGGGGTGGGGGGACACCCATGGGTGCCAGGTAAAGCCCATGTCCCGGATATGGGACACGGGGAGGGGGTGGGGAGCCAAAAACACCCACGGGGAGGGGGAAGGGATGCCGGGGGGGGGTCAGAGGGGGAGGGGGGGGTGTCAGAGGATGAGGGGGGGTCACGGGGGGTGTGTGTCCCCCCCCCCCAATACCTGATTTTGGGTCCCCGATGCGACGGCAGCGCCAGCACCTTCTTCCGGAGGCTGCCGTCCGCCCGCTGCTCCGTGCAGAAGCCGGCCCAGGGGACAGGGACAGAGGGGGGGGGACACGGCGGGGACAGGGGGGCCTGTGCCCCCCCCGGGGGTCCCTGTGCGCCCCCCGCCTCCTCCGAGGGGGGGTTCTTCCTTCCCTGCTGCTTTTTAGGGGGTGCCGGCGCCTCCTTCTCGGCCCGTTTCAGCTTGAGCTGTGCGGGAATGGAGGTGGGGGGGTGAATGCTGGGGGGGGACACACACACACTCCCGGGGGGGGGGGGCACACAAGGTTGCGGGGGGGGGGACGACGAGGGGGGGGTCCTACCAGGCTGTGCTGGGCTCGCTGCTCCTTCAGCTTCAGCTTGCGCCGATCCTCCAGCGAGAACTCCACGATGGGGCGCTGGGGGGGGGCGGGAAGGAGAAAGGGTGGGGGGGGCAGGGTGGGGGGGGGGGGGGGGTGGGGGGGGCAGCCCCCCCAGTAACCCCAGGAGGATGGGTTCTGGGCGGGGGGGGGGGGGTCCAGCCCCCCAGGAACGGCCCTGGAGGGGGTCCAGCCCCCTAAGACAGTGACCCTGGGGGGGTCCAGCCCCCCAGCACCCCCAGAAGCAGCCCCCGGGGGGGGGTCCAGCCCCCCAGTATCTCCAGAAGTGGCCCTGGGGGGGGTCCCAGCCCCCCAGGATGGGTTCTGGGGGGGGGTCCAGCCCCCCAGTACCGGCCCTGGGGGGGTTCCAGCCCCCCAGGACAGCAGCCCTGGGGGGTCCCAGCCCACCAGTCCCCCCCAGAGCAGCCTTGGGGGGGGTCCGCCCCCCCCAATACCCCCAGGAGCGGCCCTGGGGGGGGGTCCCAGCCCCCCCGGATGGGTTCTGGGGGGGTCACAGCCCCCCAGTACCCCCCAGAGCAGCCCTGGAGGGGGGGGGGTCCGCCTCCCCCAGTACCCCCCAGGAGCGGCCCTGGGGGGTCTCAGCCCACCAATACCCACATGACAGGCCCTGGGGGTCCCACCCAGCCCCCCAATACACCCAAGGAGCGGCCCTGGGGGGGTTCCAGCCCCCCCAGCACAGTAACCCTGGGGGTGTCCCACCCTGGGGGTGTCCCCCCCCCGTGCCCGCCCCCCCGTGCCCCCCCCACCTTGCTGGCCCCGAAGAGGCGGGGGTTATTGTTGAGGGCGCGCAGGGCCGCCAGCCCCCCGAGACAGCATCCCTGGGGGGTCCCAGCCCCCCAGGAGAGTGACCCTGGGGGTGTCCCACCCTGGGGGTGTCCCCCCCCCGTGCCCACCCCCCCGTGCCCCCCCCACCTTGCTGGCCCCGAAGAGGCGGGGGTTGTTGTTGAGGGCGCGCAGGGCCGCCAGCGCCTGCTGGTGCTCCCCGAATTCCACGAAGGCGTAACCCAGGGACCGGCCCTGGCCCCGCAGCTCCCGCATCACCCGGCACTGGGGGGGGGACGGGGGGGGGACACGGGGCGGGGGGGGACAGACACGCACACGTCACCCACCAGCACCGGGACGCCCCATCCCCGGACACCCACCCACCTCTGCACCCCCAGACCTGCCCCAGAGAGCACACAGAGCCGGGGGGGGGACGGACAGAAGAGGGGGGGGACAACAGAAGAGGGGACACAGAGCCGGGGGGGGGGGGGGGGGAGGGGGAGGGAACAGAAGGGGGGACACAGAGCTGGGGGGGACACAGAAGAGGGGACACAGAACCGGGGGGGGGACAACAGAAGAGCGGACGCAGAGCAGGGGGGGGACAGAAGGGGGGACACAGAGCCGGGGGGGGGGCGGGGCGGGGACGGGGACAGAAGGGGGGACACAGAGCCGGGGGGGGGACAGAAGGGGGGACACAGAGCTGGGGAGGGGGACAGAAGGGGGGACACAGAGCTGGGGAGGGGACAGAAGGGGGGACACAGAGCTGGGGAGGGGACAGAAGGGGGGACACAGAGCCGAGGGGGGGGAATGGGGACAGAAGGGGGGACACAGAGCCGGGGGGGGGGGGGGGGACGGACGGGACAGAAGAGGGGCACAGAGCTGGGGAGGGGGACAGAAGGGGGGACACAGAGCTGGGGAGGGGGACAGAAGGGGGACACAGAGCTGGGGAGGGGGACAGAAGGGGGGGACACAGAGCCGGGGGGGGGACAGAAGGGGGGGGACAGAGCTGGAGGGGGACACACCACCCACTTGTACCGGGACACCCCCACGGCAGGGACACCCATCCCCGGAACACCCCCAGCCCTGGACACCCGCCCCCTCTGCACCCCCAAACCCGCCCCGGAGGGGACACAGAGGGACATTGGGGGGGGGGGGACACAGAGGGGGACACCCACCTCGTCTGCACCCCCAACCCCCCCGACAAGGGACACAGAGCACAGGGGGACACTGGGGGGGGGACGACACCCACCTCCTCTGCACCCCCTGCCACCCCAGAGGGGACACAGAGCACAGGGGGACACTGGGGGGGGGGACATGGGGAGGGTCACCCACCTCCTCTGCACCCCTGACCCCCCCGATAAGGGACACAGAGCACAGGGGGGGGACACTTGGGGGGGGACACCCACCTCCTCTGCACCCCCAACCCCCCCGAGGGGACACAGAGCACAGGGGACACTGGGGGGGACGACATGGGGGGGGTCACCCACCTCCTCTGCACCCCCGACAAGGGACACAGAGCACGGGGGGGGGACGCTTGGGGGGGGGACACCCACCTCCTCTGCACCCCCGACCCCCCTGATAAGGGACACAGAGCACAGGGGGGGGACACTTGGGGGGGGACACCCACCTCCTCTGCACCCCCGACCCCCCTGATAAGGGACACAGAGCACGGGGGGGGACACCTGGGGGGGGACACCCACCTCCTCTGCACCCCCGACCCCCCCGATAAGGGACACAGAGCACAGGGGGACACTGGGGGGGGGACGGACGTACATGGCAGGGGGGGACACACACACGGGTAGGGGGGCAGCCACCCCCCTCCTCTGCACCCCCAGCCACCCCTAATTCCCCACCCCAGAGGGGCCACCCAGTTCCTCTGCACCCCCAAAAACCCACCCCGGGGGGGGACAGAGAGGGGACGGGGGGTGACACCGGGGGGACACACAGGCACCTCCTTGATGTGGGGGGCCGCGCCCCCCCCCGGCAGGCGCCGCAGCAGCTGCCGCAGCCGCGCACTGTCCAGGCCCTTGGGCAGGTTGTGGAGGCAGAGCCGGGTGCGGGACACGAAGATGTTGTGGTCCTGCAGCTTCTGGTACTTCAGCTCCTCAAACTGGGACAAACTGGGCCGTCGGGGGGGGGGGGGGGCTGTGATACCCCCCCCCCCCCGGGGTGTCGGGGAACAACACCATTCCCAAGGTGTCCCCCCCAAGGTGCCCCCAAACTCACCCGCGCTCTCTTGGCCATGTCGGCGTCACTCACGCCCTCTGCAGCCTTCGTCCCGGCCCGGATCACTTTGAGGGGGGGGGAAATAGGGGTTCAGGGGGGGTCTGTGCCCCCCCCCCCCCCCGTTCCCCCCCCGCCCCCCCGGGGCCAGTACTCACAGCCTTCGCGAGCCAGGTAGAGATTTCGGGTGCCCATGGGCTTCTTCGCCTTCTGGCCGCGGAGTTTCCGCGCCTCCTCCCGGGTGACGGCCGGGTCCACCCGGAGCAGCCGCCCGTCCAGGCGCAGCCCCCCGCCCTGGGGGGGGGGACGACACACGGGGGGGTCGGGGGGGACACACGACACACAGCCAGGACCACCCCCCCCCTCTGACAGGGGTGTCCCCGGGGGCTGGAGTGAGCCCGGAGCGGTGGACGACCCTGGTGGCATCCCCCAAAGCGGAGACAGGAATGGCTGGCGCTGCCCCCGCGCCCCTGGGGGGGGCCCTTGTCTTACCTGGGGGGGGCCCTCGTCACCCCACATTCCCGGGGGGGGGGGGCCCTCATCAACCCTGGGGGGGTCCCTTGTATCCCCGAGAGGGTCCCCTCTCACCCCACCTCCCTGAGGGGGGGTCCCTTGTCTCCCCACATCCCTGGGAGGGGCCTCCTCTTCCCCGTGGGGGGGTGGCTCCCTTGTCACCTCACACCCCCGGGGGGGTCCCTTATTTCCCTGGGGGGGGTCCCTTGTCACCCCATGCCCCCAGGGGGGTCCCTTATTTCCTAGGAGGGCCCCTTATCTCCCCAGGGGGGGTACCTTGTCACCTCACACCCCCAGGGGGGTCCCTTATCTCCCTCGGGGCAGGGGGGGGGGGCCTTTATCACCCCACACCCCCGGAGGGGGGCCCTGGCCCCCCCCCGCGCTCACCTCGTTGCCCTCCTGGGCCACCTGCAGGCATTTCTCAGCACCCTCTTGTGTGGCAAACTGGGCAAAGGCACAACCTGGGGACAGAGAGGGGCTCAGGGAGGGGCCGGGGGGGGGGGGGTGACCCCCCCAGGAAGGGGGGCGACCCCCCCAGGGACACAACCCCCCCCCCCCCAGTTACCTTTGGAGTGCTCGGTGTCGGGGTGCAGCACGACGCGGACGTACTTGAGCTCCCCAAACTGCTGCAGCAGCTCCCCCAGCGCCTCCTCCTCCGTGTCGAAGGAGAGATTCCTGCGATGGGCGGGGGGGGGGTTAAATATGGATAGACACACACCCCCCGGCCCAGATCTGCCACCACGGCAGAGGGGGGGCCCCATTCTGTGCCCCCCCCCCCCCCGCCCCAGACCCTCCCGTGACCCCTGCGCTCACCGGATGAAGACAGTCCTGCCCTCACCCACGTCCGAGGGGGGCGGCCGCCCCCTCCCCGGCCGCTTCCAGGCTGTGCCCCCCCCTGGAATTGAAGGGGGTCTCAGGGGAGCCCCCCCCCAGACCCCCAGGGCAGCCGCCCCCCCAGACCCCAGGGAAACCTCCCCCAGCACCCCCAGATTCCAGGCCCAGGCCCCCCCAGGCCCTCAGGAGAGCCCCCCCAGACCCCAAGGAAACACCCCCCAGATTCCAGGCCCAGGCCCCCCCAGCCCCCCCAGTCCAGGACACCGCCCCCCCCCCAAGAACCCCTCAGCCCCTCCAGATGCCCAGAGGACACCCCAGCCCCCCACCCCTGCAACAAACCACCCACACCCCAGAGCAGCCCCCCCCGATTCCAGTCCTAGGCACCCTTGCCGCCCCCCCCCAACCCCCTTAGCCCCCAGGAATCCCATCCAGACGCCCAGAAGAGCCCCCCCCCCTCCAATAGCCCCCCCCAGCCCCCAAGGAAGCCCCCCCCAGCCCCTCAAGTTCTGGTCCCAGGCTCCCTTGCCCCCACCCCCCCTCCCCGACCCCCTCAGCCCCCCCAGCCCCCAGTTCCAGCCCCCCCCCAGATCCCAGACAAGTTCCGCCCCCCCCCCCCCCCCAGGGCCAGAACAGACCTTCCTCCTCCTCACTGTCATCCTCGCTGCCGCCTTCATCGCCATCTTCCTCCTCCTCCTCGCTGCTCTCCGCGGCCGCCGTCCCCTTCCCAGCCCTGCGACACCCAGGGCAGAGCTGGCTCAGCCCCACGGCAGGGGGGGGGTACACACCTGACACCCCCCCTCCCCAGGACTGGGCCCCACACACACACACCCCCCACACCCCCCCTCCCAGCGCAAACCCCTCTCACTCACCGGCCTCGCGCCTGGGGCGAGGAAGGCTTCATCTTCCTCATCTGCCCTGTCTTCTTTTTATCTTTTTTCTTCTTTTCTTTCTCTTTTTCTTCTTCATGCTTCTCTTCCTCCTCCTCTTCTTCTTCCTCTTCCTTTTCTTCCTCTTCCTCCTTGTCATCTTCTTCCTCCTCCTCTTCTTCTTCCTCTTCCTCCTCTTCTTCCTCCTCCTCCTCTTCCTCCCCACCCCCCCCACTCCGCTCTTCGCCCACCCCACTTTTCCCCTCCTTGCTCCCTATGGGGTGGGACGGAAAGGGACAAAAGGCGACAAGTCACCCCCGCTGACCCCCTCTCCCCCGCCCCAAGGGGGGTGGCCGCCCCCCATGCCACCGGGGGGGGGGCACACAGAGGGTGTCCATCGTGTGTCCCCCCCCCCACCCTCCAGGGATGGGGAATTGGGACCCTCACCCTCAGCCTGGCCACCCTGCGTCGCCCGGTACTTGTCCTTGGCCACAGCCCAGTCCACCGCCACCGGCCGCCCTGGGGACACGCCATCAGTGTCCCCCCACTCCTCCTTCCCCAAGGCAGGGAATTGGGGGTGGGACACCCCGCAGAGCCCCCCCCCGCCGAGGCAGAGGCACGGCCACACCTTTGATCTCCTTCATGTTCATGGCTCGAAGGGCTTTGGACGCTTCCAGAACGTTGCGAAACTGCACGAAAGCGAATCCCCGCATCTTCCCGTCTGCAAGAAACAGGGGGGAGTCGCTCCCTACGTGCCCCCCCCCCCCCTTCCTCCTCGGCACTGGGGGGGGCCCCCACCCCCAAAAAAAGTCTCCCTGGGGGGGGGGCTCACCTGTTTTTTTGGGGATGTTCACCTCCAGCACGGTGCCGAAGGGCGAGAAGAGGGACTTCAGGTCGTCCTCGGAGCACTGGGAGGGACGTGGTGGGTAACGCAAGGGGCTGGGGGGGGCCAGGAGCCCGGGGGGGGCCCTGCCAGGACCCCCCCCAGGGCAGACAGGGACATGGGGGTCACCCCTAACAGGGTGTGGGGCTGGATTTCCCCCCCCCCCGCCCCCCAGTACCTTGAAGCTGAGGTTGCGGACGATCAGCCGGGCTTTCTTGGAGGCGGTTTTGGGCTTTTTGGGTCTGGGGGGGGGCCGCGGGGGTGGCCTTGGGGACACCTGCAAGAGAAAGGGAGGGGGCTTGGGGACAACAGGGCACGGGGACGGACCCCGAGAGTGCTGGGGGGGGACGGGGACACAGGGCCCCCCAACTCACCTGCTGCTGCCTCCTCCTCCTCCCGCTGGGGCTTCTTCCTGCCGTCCCTGGGCCGCTGGCGGGCCAGTGTCACCGCCAGGCGGTGGCCACCCAGGGTGGGGGCCCCCCCCAGCGCCCGCTGGGCGTCCTCGGCCAGCGAGAAGGTGACATAGCCGAAACCGCGGCAGGTCTTGGTGCCTGGGGTGGGGGGGTTGGGGGGGGGGGGGGGGGGGGGGGCAGTGAGGCTCCGCAAACCCCCTCTCCATCACTGGGGCTCTTCCTGAGCCCCCCAAGCCGGCTGTGTGGCCCCCCCAGTCCTTCCCAGTGCCCACCAGTATCCCCACCTGGCACAGCCTGAACGCCCCCTGCCTGGCTGTGACCCCCCCAGTCCCCTCAAGCCCCCCCACCTCGCACAGCCTGACCCCCCCAATCTCCCACCCCAACTAACTGACTCCTACCAAGCCCCTTTCAGCCCCCCCCCCCCCAGATTCCTGCTCACATCCCTACACCCCCCCCCCAAATCCTCCCAGCCCACGGCTCCAGGTGCTCCCACGACTCCCAGATCCCTCCCCCCCCCCACGACCCCAGACCCAGTCCCCCCAGAACCCAGTCCCACCCCCCCCTCAGCCCCCCAAAACCCTGGTGCCAGCCCCCCCCCCCGACCCCCTCAGCCCCCCCACACCCGGTTCCAGCCCCCCCCGACCCCCTCAGCCACCCAAACCCCCAAGACCCCAGTCCCAGCCCCCCACCCCAGACCCCCTCAATCCCCTCAGTGCCCCCCAGCCCCCCCCCCCTGGCCCCCTCAGCCCCCAATCCCAGACCCTCTCGCCCCCCTCACCCCCCCCCAGACCCAGATCCAGGCCCCAGCCCCCCAAAACCTTCTCAACCCCCCCAGATCCCGGTCCCAGCCCCCTCCCGACCCCCTCAGCCCCCCAGACCCTGGCCCCAGCCCCCCCCAACCTCCTCACTCACCCACCCCAGACCTAGTTCCAGCTCCCCTGCCCCCCCCCTCCCCCAAGACCCCAATCCAAGACCCCCCCAACCTCCTCAACCCCCCCAGACCCCGAGCCCAGCCCCCCCCGACCCCCTCAGCGCCCCCCGACCCCGGTCCCAGCCTCCCCAGGGGCCTTCAGCCCCCCTCAACCCCCCCAGACCCCGGTCCCAGCCCCCCCCCAGGGGCCTTCAGCCCCCCTCAACCCCCCCAGACCCCGGTCTCAGCCCCCCCCCAGGGGCCTTCAGCCCCCCTCAACCCCCCAGACCCCGGTCTCAGCCCCCAGGGCCTCGCCCCCAACCCCAGACCCGTCCCACCCCCCCCAGGGGCCTTCAGCCCCTCAACCCCCAGACCCGGTCTCAGCCCCCCAGGGCTTCAGCCCCCCAACCCCCAGACCCCGGTCCCAGCCCCCCCCCAGGGGCCTTCAGCCCCCCTCAACCCCCCAGACCGGCCCAGCCCCCCCAGGGCCTCAGCCCCCTCAATCCCCCAGACCGGTCCCAGCCCCCCAGGGCCTCAGGCCCCTCAACCCCCCAGACCCCGGTCCCAGCCCCCCCCGACCCCCTCAGCGCCCCCCGACCCCGGTCTCAGCGCCCCCCCCCAGACCCCGGTCCCAGCCCCCCCCAGGGGCCTTCAGCCCCCCTCAACCCCCCCAGACCCCGGTCCCAGCCCCCCCCACAGGGGCCTTCAGCCCCCCTCAACCTCCCCCGCCCCCCACCGACCCTTCTCGGTGACGACGAAGCAGCGGCGGAGGGGCCCGAAGCTGCCGAAGAGGGTCTCCAGCTGGGCGGCGGTGGCGGCGGCGGGCAGCCCCCGCACCAGCACGGTGCGGCCCAGCCCGGCCCCGGCCCCACCGGACGCCGCCATGTTGGACACGCGCCGCGCGGGGGCTGCCGGGAAGGGCGGTGGCGCGAGGGGAAGGGGAGGGGGCAGAGAGAGAGAGAGAGCGGCGCAAGGAGGGGGCCCGGCGCGGGGGGGGGAGAGCGCCCCCTGGCGGCGCGGAGGGCAACGGCGGGCTTGGGAGGTTTGGGGGGGCCGGGGGGGTTTGGGGGGGGTCAGGGGTCCCGTACCGGGGGTGAGGGGGGTCAGGGAGGGGGTTGGGGGTCCCGTTTCAAGGGTGGGGGGGATTAAGGGGGGTTTGGGGGGGCCAGGGGGGGTTCAGGGGTCCCGTACCGGGGGCGGGGGGGGGGTTAAAGGGGGGTTTGGGGGGGTCAGGGGGGGATTCAGGGGTCCCGTACCGGGGGCGGGGTTAAAGGGGGGTTTGGGGGGGTCAGGGGTCCCGTACCGGGGGTGAGGGGGGTCAGGGAGGGGGTTGGGGGTCCCGTTTCAAGGGTGGGGGGGGCTCGGGGGTCCCATCCTGGGGGTCAGGGGGAGTTAAAGGGGGGTTTGTGGGGATCAAGGGGGGCTCAGGGGACCCGTACCGGGGGTGAGGGGGGTCAGGGAGGGGGTTGGGGGTCCCGTACCGGGGGTGGGGGGATTAAGCGGGGTTTGGGGGGGCCAGAGGGGGTTCAGGGGTCCCGTACCGGGGGCGGGGGGGGAGTTAAAGGGGGGTTTGGGGGGGTCAGGGGTCCCGTACCGGGGGTTCGGGGGGTCAGGGAGGGGGTTGGGGGTCCCGTTTCAGGGGTGGGGGGGGCTCGGGGGTCCCATCCTGGGGGTCAGGGGGAGTTAAAGGGGGGTTTGTGGGGATCAGGGGGGGTTCGGGGGTCCCGTACCGGGGGCGGGGGGGGTTAAAGGGGCGTTTGGGGGGGTCAGGGGGGGCTCAGGGGTCCCGTACCGGGGGTGAGGGGGGGTCAGAGAGGGGGTTGGGGGTCCCGTTTCAAGGGTGGGGGGGATTAAGGGGGGTTTGGGGGGGTCAGGGGTCCCGTACTGGGGGTTCGGGGAGTCAGGGAGGGGGTTGGGGGTCCCGTTGCAAGGATGGGGGGGGCTCGGGCGTCCTGGGGGTCAGGGGGGTTTAAAGGGGGGTTTGGGGGGGTTCGGGGGTCCCGTACCGGGGGGCGGGGGGGGTTAAAGGGGGGTTTGTGGGGATCAAGGGGGGCTCAGGGGACCCGTACCGGGGGTGAGGGGGGTCAGGGAGGGGGTTGGGGGTCCCGTACCGGGGGTGGGGGGATTAAGCGGGGTTTGGGGGGGGCCAGAGGAGGTTCAGGGGTCCCGTACCGGGGGCGGGGGGGGAGTTAAAGGGGGGTTTGGGGGGGTCAGGGGTCCCGTACTGGGGGTTCGGGGAGTCAGGGAGGGGGTTGGGGGTCCCGTACCGGGGGCGGGGGGGGTTAAAGGGGCGTTTGGGGGGGGCCCAGGGGGGGCTCAGGGGTCCCGTACCGGGGGTGAGGGGGTCAGGGAGGTGGGGGGGGGTCCCGTACCGGGGGTGGGGGGGGTTAAGGGGGGTTTGGGGGGGCCAGGGGGGGATTCAGGGGTCCCGTACCGGGGGCGGGGTTAAAGGGGGGTTTGTGGGGATCAGGGGGGGTTCGGGGGTCCCGTACCGGGGGCGGGGGGGGTTAAAGGGGCGTTTGGGGGGGGTCGGGGGGGCTCAGGGGACCCATACCGGGGGTTCGGGGGGTCAGGGAGGTGGGGGGGGGGGGTCCCCGTACCGGGGGTGGGGGGGATTAAGGGGGGTTTGGGGGGGCCAGGGGGGGATTCAGGGGTCCCGTACCGGGGGCGGGGGGGGGGGGGGGGTTAAAGGGGGGTTTGTGGGGGTCAGGGGGATTTGGGGGTCCCTTTGCAGCAGGTGGGGGGGTTTTTGGGGGTCCCGTCCTTGGGGTGGGAGAGACTCGGGGGTCCCATCCAGGGGCTGGGGGGTCACGGGGGGGTTGGGGGTCCCATTGCGGGGGTGGGGGGGTCAGAGAGGGTTTGGGGGTCCCCATCCCCGGGGGGGGGGAGGGGGAAGGGGAGGGTGTGGATGTGGGGGGGGGGGGTCCCGGGGGTCCCGCGGGGTCACACTCACACCCTTCGCAGGTGGCACTTTATTGGGTACAGGGGGGGCCCGGGGGGGCCGTGGCAGTTGGGGGGGGGGGGGGGGGACAGCCCCAAACGTCCCCCCCAGCTCTGGGGTTCCGGGGGTCTCGGCAGAGGGGGGGCCCTGGGGGGGGCTTGGGGGGGGTCTGTGGGATGTGGCGTGGGGGGGTGTCAGTGATGGTGGGAGGCCGGGGGGGGGGGGCTTGTGGGGCACGGCGGGGGGGGGACTGTGGAGCACCTGTACTTGGGGATCGCGGGGATCCGGGGGGTGGCCTGGGGGGGGTCCCCAGGTTGTCACCAGCACTTGGGGGTCTCAGGGACTGGGGGGGGAGGGGGGGGGGGGCAGGTTATTACCCGTAGTTGGGGGTCTCAGGGACCTGGGGGGTCGCTGGGGGGGTCCCCATATTGTTACTGGCACTTGGGGGGGGGGGTCTCAGGGACTTGGGGGGGGGTTTGGGGGGGTCCCCAGATTGTCACCAGCACTTGGGGACCTCAGGGACATGGGGGGGGGGGCAGATTGTCATCCATAGTTGGGGGGCTCAAGGACGTGGGGGGGGCCCAGATTGTCACCCGTAGTTGGGGGGCTCGGGGACCTGGGGGGGTCACTGGGGGGGGTCCCCAGCTGATTGCTGGCACTTGAGGGGGTGTCTCAGGGCGTGGGGGGTCGCTGGGGGGGTCCCCAGATTGTCACTAGCACTTGGGGGGCTCAGGGACATGGGGGGGGGGGGCAGATTGTCACCCATAGTTGGGGGGCTCAGGGACCTGGGGGATGACTGGGGGGGGGTCCCTATATTGTTACTGGCACTTCGGGGGGGTCTCAGGGACTTGGGGGGCTTGGGGACCTGGGGGGTCGCTGGGGGGGTCCCCATATTGTTACTGGCACTTGGGGGGGGTCTCAGGGGCATGGGGGGTGGTTTGGGGGGGTCCCCAGATTGTCACCAGCACTTGGGGACCTCAGGGACATGGGGGGGGGCAGATTGTCACCCGTAGTTGGGGGGCTCAGGGACCTGGGGGGTCACTGGGGGGGGTCCCCAGCTTATTGCTGGCACTTGGGGGGGGTGTCTCAGGGCGTGGGGGGTCGCTGGGGGGGTCCCCAGATTGTCACCAGCACTTGGGGGGCTCAGGGACCTGGGGGGGGGGTGTGGTCCCCAGGTTGTCACCTGTATGTGGGGGTCTTGGTTACTGGGGGGGGGGGGGGGGGGGGGTACGTTGTGACCCCTACTTGGGGTCTCAGGGACCGCGGGGGGTGTCTCTCTGGGGACAGTGGGGGGGGGGGTCTCCAGAGTACGGCTGGCACCTGGGGGGGCATCAGCGCTGGGGGGGGGGGGGGTGTCCCCTGGACGGGGTCTCTCCGTTGCCCCCCCCCCCGGACAGCACTGGCCCCACGGCAGAGCCGTGGGGGGGGGGGTGTTTTTGGGGGGGGGGGGGGGCACCCCGCGCCCTACAAGTCTATGGTGTCACTGCCCGGGCTGCGCAGGTCGGGGCCGGTGTCACCGGGGGGCTCGGGGACCCCCCCCCGGGCTGGCCCCCCCCCGAGCTCAGGGAGGACGGCAGGGCGGGGGGGGGGCCGGGGGGGTCCCGGTGCTGTGGTTGTGCCAGATCCCGGGGTGCCAGTGGTGCCGGTGTTCGGCGTTCCGGTTGTGCCGGATCCCAGTGTGCCGGTTGTGCCGGTATTCGGCGTTCCGGTTGTGCCGGATCCCGGTGTGCCGGTTGTGCCAGTGTTTGGCGTTCCGGTTGTGCCGGATCCTGGTGTGCCAGTTGTGCCAGTGTTTGGCGTTCCGGTTGTGCCGGATCCTGGTCTGCTGGTTGTGCCGGTATCCGGCATTCCAGTTGTGCCGAATCCTGGCGTTCTGGCTGTGCCAGGCCCTGGCGTGCCGGTTGTGCTGGCATTCGGCATTCTGGTTGTGTCGGATCCCAGTGTGCCGGTGGTGCCAGGCCCCAGGGCCATGGTTGTGCCGGATCCTGGTGCACCGGTTGTGCCGATATTCGGCATTCCGGTTGTGCCAGATCCCGGTGTGCTGGTTGTGCTGGTAACCGGTGTTCCGGTTGTGCCGATATCTGGCGTTCCAGTTGTGCCAGGCCCCGGTGTGCTGGTTGTGCTGGTAACCGGTGTTCCGGTTGTGCCGATATCTGGCGTTCCGGTTGTGCCAGATCCCGGTGTGCTGGTTGTGCCGATATCTGGCGTTCCGGTTGTGCCAGGCCCCGGTGTGCTGGTTGTGCTGGTATTCGGTGTTCTGATTGTGCCAGATCCTGGTGCACCGGTTGTGCCAGTATTTGGCATTCCAGTTGTGCCGGATCCCAGTTTGCCGGCAGTGCCAGCCCCTGGGGTGCCAAGATTCGGGGGGCCAGGCTTTGGTGCTCCAGTTGTGCCAAGCCCTGGTGTACCGGCAGTGCCGAGACCCGGTGTGCTGGTGGCACCGGTATTTGGTGTTCCGGTTGTGCCAAGCCCCAGTGTGCTGGTGGTGCCAGGCCTTCGTGTGCCGAACCCCGGTGTGCCGGTTGTGCCGATATCTGGTGTAGTGGTTGTGCCAAGACCTGCTGTGCCGGTTGTGCCAAGCCCTGGTGTGCCGAGACCTGGCGTGCCGGTTGTGCCGAGATTCGGTGTGCCGGTTGTGCCAAGCCCCGGTTTGCCGGCAGAGCCAGGCTTCGGTGTGCCGAGACTCGGTGTCGCGGTTGTGCCAAGCCCTGATGCGGTGGTTGTGCTGATCCCAGTCCCACCAGTTGTGCCAATCCCTGCCGTACTGGTTGTGCTGGTGCTCATTATGCCGGTTGTGCCAATCCCAGTTGTGCCGATCCCTGCTGTACTGGTTGTGCCAATCCCTGGTGCCGCGGTTGTGCCATTGCCCGCTGTACCAGCTGTGCTGATCCCAGTCCCACCAGTTGTGCTGATCCTTGCCGTACTGGTTTTGCCAATCCCGGTTGTGCCGATCCCGGTTGTGCTGATGCCAGTGGTGCCGATGCTGGCCATACTGGTTGTGCCAATCCCAGTCCCACCAGTTGTGCCGATCCCCGCCGTACTGGTTTTGCCAATCCCTGTTGTGCCGGTTGTGCCGATCCCGGTTGTGCTGATGCTGGTGGTGCCGATCCCAGTTCCACCAGTTGTGCCGATCCCTGCCATACTGGTTGCTGCAGTGCCCATTACGCCGGTTGTGCCGATCCCAGTTGTACTGATCCCCGGCATACCGGCTGTACCAATCCCAGTCCCACCAGTTGTGCTGATCCCTGCTGTACTGGTTTTGCCCATTCCTGTTATGCCGGTTGTGCCGATCCCAGTTGTGCCGATCCCTGCCGTACCAGTGGTGCCCATCCCAGTCCCACCAGTTGTGCTGATCCCCGCCGTACTGGTTGTGGCCATCCCAGTCCCACCAGTTGTGCTGATCCCTGCTGTACTGGTTTTGCCGATTCCTGTTATGCCGGTTGTGCCGATCCCGGTTGTGCTGATGCCGGTGGTGCCGATGCCGGTGGTGCCGATCCCAGTCCTGCCGGTTGTGCCCATCCCGGTTGTGCCGATCCCTGCCATACCGGTGGTGCCCATCCCAGTCCCACCAGTTGTGCTGATCCCCGCCGTACTGGTTTTGCCGATTCCTGTTACGCCGGTTGTGCCGATCCCGGTTGTGCCGATGCCGGTGGTGCCGATCCCAGTCCCACCAGTTGTGCCGATCCCAGTTGTGCCGATCCCTGCCATACTGGTTTTGCCAATCCCAGTCCCGCCGGTTGTGCCAATCCCGGTTGTGCCGATCCCTGCTGTACCGGTGGTGCCAATCCCAGTCCCGCCGGTTGTGCCGATCCCGGTTGTGCCGATCCCTGCCGTACCGGTGGTGCCCATCCCAGTCCCACCAGTTGTGCCGATCCCCGCCGTACTGGTTTTGCCCATCCCCGATCCACTGGTCGTGCCGATGCCGGCGGTGCCCATCCCCGGCAGCCTGGCCGTGCCCCCCCCCCCGCGGTGGGGGGTGGGGGGTGGGTGCCGGCGGTGCCCCCCCCCGGGCGATGGCGCTGATGCCGCCGTTACCCAGCGCTTCGGCGATGCTGCGGCGCAGGTCGATGGGCGACGGGGGCCGTAGCCAACCGTGGGGTCCCCGTCGCCCTCGGGGGGGTAGGAGGAGGAGGCCAATTCGGGGGGGTCAGCAGCGGCGGCGGCGGGGGGGGGGAGCGGCACCGCCTGGGGCTCTCCCGTCACCCTCGGGGGGCCGGGGGGGGCCGGGGGGGGGCCAGCGCCAGGGCCGGCGAGGGGCAGCCCCACGGCGGCCTCGGCCAGGCGACAGCCCAGCTGCAGCCCCCACCACGCCCATGGGCCCGGGGGGGGGACGCCCCCCCCCCCCCCAGCCCAGCGCCTGCAGCCCCCCGAAAACCTGCAGCCCCGCGCTCAGCACCGCGCCCCCCCCCCCGCCACCCCCAGCGCCGCCCCCCACCCCCCCCCCCACGCCTTACCGGGGGCGGGGGGGCACCCCTTTGCCCTGGGGGGGGGGTCGCCCCTTTACCCTGGGGGGGGGGCCGCCCCTTTGCCGTGCCCCGCCCCCCTGCAACGGGGCAAAGCCCAGAAGACCAAGGCGGCCACTAAAGCGGCAAATAGCCCCCGGGGCAGCAGCAGTAGCCACGGCGGCCACCTCAAAACCACCACGGCCACCACCCCCCCCAGCGCCCCCCCCGCGTGTAAAACCCCCAATAAGGCCACCACGGGGGGGCGGCAGCGGCGGCCGGGGGCTAGTAGCCCGGCGGCCAGCACTAGCCCCCAGCCCAAGCAAGGGAAAGGCAGCTCGAAGAGGAGGCGAGCGGCGGGGGGGGGCAAGCGGCCCCCCCGCTCGTAGGGGTCGAAGCAAAGGGGGAAGGCGCGGGCGACCCCCCCCACCGCCAAGAGCCCCCCCAGCAGGCGGGCGGCGGGGGGGCGGCGGCCCCCCCCCAGCAGCACCAGTAAAGCCCAGTAAGGCCAGTAAAGCGAAGAGGGAGCGGTCCCGTAGACGTGGGCTTCCCAAGCCGGCCCCCCAGGTAGCCAGGGCCGCCCCCCAGCTGGTCCCCAGGGCCACCAAGTGGGGGGGGGAGGCCAGGAAGGGGGGGGGGGGGGGCGGGTCGCCTTCCTCCTCCTCCTCCTCCTCCTCGCCCCCCCCCGCGCCGCAGGGGGAATGGGGGGCGCAGGAGGAGGCGGCGGCGGGGGGGGGGGGCGGCGCCTCGGGGGGCTGCGGGGGGGGGGGGGGGCAGGGGGTGAGGGGGGGGGGGGGCGGGGTGGGGGGGTGGGGGGGCAGGTCTGTGACCCACAGCCCTCCAGCCCCACATCCCTCGTGCACCCCCATGCGCCCCCCCCCCCCCCGCCCGCCCCACATCCCCCCCCCCCCCGTGCCCCCCCCCGCCATGGGCACCCCCCAACAGCCCCTGTGTGCCCCCCCCCGCCCCTGTTTTCCCACCCCCCGGGCCCCCCCATATCCAGCACCCCCCCCGTGCCCCCCCATCCCTCCTGCCCCCCCCCGCACACCCATTTCCCCCCCCGTGCCCCCATCACCCATCCCCAGCACCCCCCCGTGTGCCCCCCCCCAGCCCTCCTGCCCCACACATGCTGTGCCCCCCCCGCACCCCCATTTTCCCCCATCCCCAACCCCCCCCCGCGTACCCCCCATCCCTCCTGCCCCCCCCTCCGCACCCCCATTTCCCCCCCCGCATCCCCATTCCCCCCCCCCCCAGCACCCACCCTGCCCCCCCCCCCCCGCACCCCCAGCTCCCCCCCCCCCCGGCTCCCACCGCCCCCTTGGAGGGGGGGGGGTCAGACCCCCGGGATCCCCCATATCCCCCCCCCATTCCCTCCCCCCGCACCCCCATATCCCCCACCACCCCCGGGTGCCCCCCCCCGGGTCCCATCGCCCCTTGTGGGGGGGTCAGACCCCCCCCAACCCCTGCCCCCCCCCCAAAAAAGTGCCCCCCCCACCTGGCTCCGCGCCGCTGCCGGCATCATCCTCCTCCTCCTGGGACACGTTGCCCCCCCCCGGCCCCCCCTGGGCGAGCCTGGGGGGCACCGTGGGCACCAGGAACCCTGGGGGGGGGCACGACACAGACATGGGGGGGGGTCACTCAGTGGGGGGGGGGGGGGGACACACTGGGGGAGGGGGTGGAATAGGGGTGCGGGGGGGGGCAGGAGGGGTTTTGGGGCACACGGGGGGGTGCTGGGGGGGAATAGGGGTGCGGGGGGGGGCACACGGGGGGTGTGGGGTGCGGGGGGGCGGAATGGGGTGGCGGGGGGTGCTGGGGGTGGGGGGCACGGGGGGGGAATGGGGTGCGGGGGGGGCAGGAGGGGTTTTGGGGCATACGGGGGGGTGCTGGGGGGGCACACGGGGGGTGTGGGGTGCGGGGGGGGGAAATGGGGTGAGGGGGGTGCTGGGGGTGGGGGGCACGGGGGGGGAAATGGGGTCGCGGGGGGGGCAGGAGGGATGTGGGGCAGGATGGGATGCGGGGGGGGGCACATGGGGTGGGCGCTGGGTTTGGGTGATGGGGGGCACGGGGGGGGGAAATGGGGTGCGGGGGGGGACAGGAGGGGATGTGGGGGGGGCTGTGGGGGGGGGGCAGCTCACCGGCCAGCTGGGCGATGGCGGGGAGCAGCATCCTGCGGGGGGGGGGGGCCCGCAGGAGGGCCGTGGGGGGGGGGGGGGCCCGGCGCCCCCCCCCGCCCTCAGGTCGATGGCGATGGCCAGTTCCAGGCTCCCTGCCCCCTTTTCCCCCCGGGGGGGTCGGGGGGGGCCGTGCCGGGGGGGGGTCGTCCCCACCCCCCACCCCCCCCCCACCTCCTCCTCCTCCTCCGAGGGGGGGCGCCCGGAACCCGCTTCGTCCCCGGGGGGGGGAGGTGGGGCCGGCGGGGGGGGGGTGGGGGGGAGCGGGGGGGGGGCGGGGGGGTGGGGGGCGGCGGGGGGGGGTCCTGGCTCCGCACCTGGATCTTGAAGTTGAGGCCCAGGTTGAGGGAGAGGGCGGGGGGGTCGCTGGGGGGCGGGGGGGGGCCCGGGGGGGCGCTGGGGGGTTGGGGGGGCGGGGGGCGGGGGGGCGGGCGGCTTGCGGGGGGGGGGGTGAGGCAGAGCAGGGCCAGCAGCAGGGGGGGGGCTGGGCCCGGGGCCCCCCCGGGGGGGCAAGCGCAGGGGACATCGGCGGGAGCGGCGCTGCGGGGAGAGGGGGAGAGGGGCGGGGGGGCGGTTATGGGGGGGCACGGACCCACCGCACCCCCGGACCCACCGCACCCCCAGCCCCACTAGCAGTCCCCAGCACCCACAGCACCCCACGGCACCCCCAGCCCACGCAAGGCGCCCACGCACACCCCATTGCATCCCCCAGCCCCCACAGCACCCCACGGCACCCCCAGCCCCACGGCAAGTGGCCCACTCCATGGCACCCACAGACCCACAGCACCCCACGGCACCCCACGAGCCCACCAACACGCAGCCCCCCGGAACCCCACTGCAACCCCCGACCCCACCGCAGCACCCCCAGACCCACAGCAGCCCCAGCCCCACGGCACCCCCCAGCCCCATGGCACCCCACAGCACCCCCAGCCCCATGGCACCCCCAGACCCACAGCAGCCCCAGCCCCACGGCACCCCCAGCCCCACAGCACCCCCGGACCCACTCCATGAGCCCCCCCAGACCCCGACCCACGGCACACAGCCCCCCAGCCCCATGGCATCCCCATGCCCCACAGCAGCACAGTGGCCCACGTCACCCCGCACGGCACCCCACAGCACCCCCAGCCCCATGGCATCCCCCAGACCCACAGCAGCCCCAGCCCCACGGCACCCCCAGCCCCACGGCACCCCACAGCACCCCCAGCCCCATGGCACCCCCAGACCCACGGCAGCCCCAGCCCCACGGCACCCCCAGCCCCATGGCACCCCCAGCCCCATGGCACTCCCAGCCCCACGGCACCGTCCCAGCCCCGGTGGCCCCCCCGCAGGACGGGGACGTGCCCGTGCGATGGCAGCTGGGGGGGCTCTGCTGGGGGGGGGGGGGGACGACACACGACTGGGGACACCAAGGGGGCGGGGGGGGACAGAGGCATCCCTGGGGGGGGACACACGACACGAGCGTCCCGGGGCGGGGGGGGACGGACGACGACAGGAGCATCCCGGGGACAGGAGCATCCCGGGGGGGGGGGGACAGGAGCATCCCTGGGGACAGAGCTCATCCCGGTGGGGGGGGAACGGAGCAAATGGCCCTGGGGACGAGAGGAGGCAGCCCCGGGGGGGGGGACAGGAGCATCCCTGGGGGGTGGAACGACAAACGCCATCCTGGGGGGGGGGACACAGGAGCTCCCGGGGGGGGGGTCAGGAGCATCCCTGGGGGGAGGGACCCCCTGGGGGGGGGACACACATGAGCATCCCCCTGGGGGGGGGCACAGGAGCATCCTTGGGGCCTTGGAGGGAGCATCCCGGGGGGGGGGGGGGACACAGGACACAGGGCATCCCTGTGGGGGGACCACACAAAGCCATCCCTGGGGGGGGGGGACAGGAGCATCCCTGGGGGAGGGGACTCCCTGGGGGGTGACACATGAGCATTCCCTGGGGGGGGACACACAAAGCCATCCTGGTGGGGGGGGGACAGGAGCATCCTGGGGGGAGGGACATCCCCTGGGGGGGGACCCACATGAGCATCCCTGGGGGGGGGCACAGGAGCATCCTTGGGGCCTTGGAGGGAGCTCCCGGGGATGGGGGGGGGACAAAGCCATCCTTTGGGGGGGGGTGGGGACACAGGACACAGAGCATCCCTGGGGGGGGGACACACAAAGCCATCCCTGGGGGGGGGGGGGGGACAGGAGCATCCCTGGGGGGAGGGGACATCCCTGGGGGGGGGACACACACAGAGCATCCCTGGTGCCACGGTGGCACACGGGGGGGGGGGGGGGGGGGGCAGACACACACGGAGGGCGGGGGGTGTCCCCTCACCCTGGTTGCCACCCGAGGCCGCGTGTGTGTCCCCCCCCCGCTCCGCCCCCCCGCCCCGTGCGGTGCCGTGTCCCTAATCTCTGTGACAGGGTGTCGCCTCGGGGACGGATGCGACGTGACGGGGGGGGGCGGTGGGGGGGGGGGGGGGGGGAAGGGACCTGCCACCGCCGCCACCACCCGCCTCAGGCCGCGGGGGGGGTCACACGGCCCCGGGGGGGGGGGGGGGGTGGCACAGAGAGAGGACCCCCCCACGCCCCCCCCAAGGTGTGCACCCCCCCCACCTGCACCCCCCCCACCGTGCCCCCCCGCCGTTTTGCACCCCCCACACCCCCCCCCATGCACCCCCCGACCATGTCCCCCCCCCTTGCACCCCCCTCTGCCCCCCCCGCGCACCCCCCTTTGCACCCCCACATGCCCCCCCTTGTAACCCCCCCACCTGCACCCCCCCACCGTGCACCCCCCCTTGCACCCCTTTCACCCCCCCTTGCACCCCCCGACCATGGCCCCCCCCTTTGCACCCCCCTATGCACCCCCCCTCGTACACCCTGTGCACCCCCCCCGCGCACCCACCTGCATCCCCCCCCCCACAGTGCCACCCCCCTTACACCCCCCCCTATGCACCCCCCCCTCGGCCATGGACCCCCCCTTGCACCCCCCCTACACTCACCTGTGCACCCCCCCCGCACACCCAGCTGCACCCCCCCACCTGCACCCCCCCCCTTGCACCCCCCCTTTGCACCCCGCCGACCGTGCCCCCCCTTCCCCCCCCTCCCCCTGCAACCCCCCCGACCGTGCACCCCCCCCTTGCAACCCCCCCTTGTGCACCCTTATGACCCCCCCTCCCCCCCCCGAGCACGACCCCCCTTGCACCCCCCCCTTGCACAAACCCCCATACACCCCCCTGCCCCCCCCTTGCCCCCCCCCCGACCATGGCCCCCCCCTTTGCCCCCCCCTGCACCCCCCCTTGCCCCCCCCGCCCCTGCACCCCCGTTGCATCCCCCCGACCATACCCCCCCCTTTGCCCCCCCCCCGCCCCTTCACCCCCCCTTGCACCCCCCCCGACCATACCCCCCCCTTTGCCCCCCCCCCCCCCTGCACCCCCCCTTGCACGCCCCCCGACCATACCCCCCCCTTTGCCCCCCCACGGACCCCTGCACCCCCCTTGCACCCCCCACGACCATACCCCCTCCCTTTGCCCCCCCCCAGCCCATGCCAACCCCCGTTGCACCCCACGACCATGTGCCTCCACCCCTTTGCCCCCCCCCCCGCCCCTTCACCCCCCCTTGCACCCCCGACCAGTAACATACCCCTCACCCTTTGCCCCCCCCCGCCCGCTGCAGCCCCCCTTGCACCCCCGAACAATACCCCCCCCCTTTGCCCCCCCCGCCCCTGCCACCCCCCGTTGCACCCCCCAGAACCATACCCCCGCTCCCTTTGCCCCGCTCCCCGACCTGCACCCCCCCTTGCACCCCCCGACCATACCCCCCCCCTTTGTCCCCCCCCGCCCCTTCACAACCCCCCTTGCACCCCCCGACCATACCCCCCCCCTTTGCCCCCCCCCGCCCCTGCACCCCCCCTTGCACCCCCCAGGACCGTGCACCCCCCCCCCCTTGCACCCGCCCCCCGCCCCAGCGAGCGGGTGCGTGGGGGGGGGGGCGGTGTGGGGGTGTGCGGGGGGGGTTTATGCGGGTGCGGGGGGGGGGTGGGGGGTGCGGGGGTGCCAGCACGTGCGCGTGAGCCAGCCCGTGCGGGGGGGGGGGGGCGCGCACACACACACACACACACGGCGGGGGGGGGGTGCAAGGGGGGGTGGAAGGGGGGGTGGAAGGGGGGGGTGCGGGGGGGGGTGCTCGGGCTGCAGCCGGGGTAGAGGGGGGGGGTCACGGTCACACTCACACCCCCCCCCCCCCCCCCCCCGTGGCACCCACCGCACACGGGGCACACGCGGGTCCCGTCCCCCCCCCCCGCGCACCCCCTGCACCCCGACACCCTGCACCCCGACACCCCCGTACCGACAACACCCGGCACCCCCAACACCCTGCACCCCCAACACCCTGCACCCCGACACCCCCGTACCGACAACACCCGGCACCCCCAACACCCGGCACCCCGACACCCTGCGCCCCCAACACCCGGCACCCCGACACCCCCGTACCGACAACACCCGGCACCCCCAACACCCGGCACCCCCAACACCCGGCACCCCGACACCCTGCACCCCGACACCCCCGTACCGACAACACCCGGCACCCCCAACACCCGGCACCCCCAACACCCGGCACCCCGACACCCTGCACCCCGACACCCCCCGTACCGACAACACCCGGCACCCCCAACACCCGGCACCCCCAACACCCGGCACCCCGACACCCTGCACCCCGACACCCCCGTACCGACAACACCCGGCACCCCCAACACCCGGCACCCCGACAACCTGCACCCCGGGATCCCCGGCACCCTGTACCCCAACACCCGGCACCCCGACACCTCCGTACCGACAACACCCGGCACCCTGCACCCCAACACCCCCGTACCGAGAACAGCGGGCACCCCAACACCCGGCACCCCGACACCCTGCACCCCCGACACCCCCATACTGACAACACCCGGCACCCCAGAGCACCCCCGGCACCCCGACACCCAGCACACCAACACCCCCGTACCGAGAACACCCGACACCCTGCACCCCGACACCCCCGTACCGACAACACCCGGCACCCCAACACCCTGCGCCCCAAACACCCGGCACCCTGTACCCCAACACCCGGCACCCCAAACACCCTGTACCCCAACACCCTGCATCCCGAACAAACACCTCAGCACCCTGTACCCCAGCACCCCAACACCTGGCACCCCAACACCCCGCACCCTGGGCTCCCCAGCACCCCGCACCCCGACACTCTGCACCCCAAACACCCCGCACCCCCCTACCGCAACACCCTGCACCCCAAACACCTCAGCACCCTGTACCCCAACACCCGGCACCCCAAACACCCTGTACCCCAACACCCTGCACCCCGAACAAACACCTCAGCACCCTGTACCCCAGCACCCCAACACCTGGCACCCCAACACCCTGCACCCCAAACACCCAGCACCCGGTACCCCAACACCCTGCACCCCGACACCCTGCACCCCAACACCCAGCACCCCCCTACCGCAACACCCTGCACCCCAAACACCTCAGCACCCTGTACCCCAACACCCTGCACCCCGAACAAACACCTCAGCGCCCTGTACCCCAGCACCCCAACACCCTGCACCCCGACACCCTGCACCCCAAACACCCAGCACCCGGTACCCCAACACCCTGCACCCCAACACCCAGCACCCTGCACCCCAACACCCGGCACCCCCAACACCCGGCACCCCAACCCCCCCCCAGGCACCCCGAGCACCCCCGCGCCGTGCCGCCCGCACAGGCAGCACCCCAACCCCCCCTCCCCCCGCCCCCGTGCGACCCCAGCACCCAGGAACGCCCCGACACCCCCCCCCCCACCCCCGGGCACCCCGACTACCCCCCCCCCCCGGGACACCCACCCCCCCCCCCCCCCCCGCTCGCACCCACCGGCCTCGGCGGCGGCTCCGGCACCCACCGGCAGCGGCGGCAGCGGCGGGAGCGACGGGCGCCCCCCCCCCGGCATCTCCACCCCCCCTCATCCTCCCACCCCCCCCCCCGGCATCTCCACCCCCCCGCATCCTCCCACCCCCCCCCCCCCGCATCTCCACCCCCCCTCATCCCTCCCACCCCCCCCGGCATCTCCACCCCCCCCCTCATCCTCCCACCCCCCCCCCCCCGGCATCTCCACCCCCCCTCATCCTCCCACCCCCCCCCCGGCATCTCCCCCCCCCCCCCATCCTCCCACACACACACCCCCCCCCGCCCCCTCCTCATCCTCCCCAACCCCCCCGCATCCCCCCCTCCTCACCTTCCCCCCCCCCTTCCCGCCCTCCCCCCCCCCCCGGCATCCTCCACACTCCCCCCCCTCATCCTCCAGCCTCCCCCCCCCGTATCTCCCCCCCCACCTTCCTCATCCTCCTTCCCCCGTATCGCCCCCCCCCGCCCCCTCCTCATCCTCCACACCCCCCCACCCCCCCCACCGCCCCTTCGCCCCCCCCGCCCCCCCCGCCACCGCCGCGGGCTCCGGCAGCCGCTGGAGCGGGGCTGGGAAGGGATCCCAGTGAGGGAGAGAGACTGGGACCAGTGCTCGGGGCTGGGAGGCGCTGCATGCACGCTGCACATGCACTGCACACACTGCTCACACTGCTCACACTGCTCACACTGCACTCACTGCACTCACTGCACTCACTGCACACACTGCTCACACTGCACACACTGCACACACTGCACACGCTGCACACACTGCTCACACTGCACACACTGCACTCACTGCACACACTGCTCACACTGCACTCACTGCTCTCACTGCACTCACTGCTCTCACTGCACACACTGCTCACACTGCACTCACTGCTCACACTGCTCACACTGCTCACACTGCACTCACTGCTCACACTGCACACACTGCACTCACTGCTCACACTGCACACACTGCACTCACTGCACTCACTGCACACACTGCTCACACTGCACTCACTGCACACACTGATCACACTGCTCACACTGCGTGCACTGCTCACACTGCACACACTGCTCACACTGCTCACACTGCACACACTGTGCACACTGCGCACACTGCACGCACTGCGCGCACTGCACACAGTGCACAGACACTGCACAGACACTGCACACACTGCTCACACTGCTTGCACTGCACACACTGCACACACTGCACACACACTGCTCACACTGCATACACTGCTCACACACTGCTACACGCATTGCTCACACTGCTCACCCTTCTCACACTGCGCACACTGCACTGCTCACACTGCACACACTGCTCACACTGCGCACACTGCACGCACTGCCCACACTGCACACACTGCTTGCACTGCGCACACTGCACACACTGCTCACACTGCACTCACTGCTCACACTGCACACGCTGCTCACACTGCGCACACTGCGCGCACACTGCACGCACTGCACACAGTGCACAGACACTGCACAGACACTGCTCACACTGCGCACACTGCACGCACTGATCATACGCTGAACACACACTGCTCACACTGCACACACTGCTGGCACACTGCGCACACTGCTCACACTGCACGCACTGCTCACACTGCGCACACTGCTCACACTGCATGCACTGCACTCTCCCTGTGCCCTCCCTCCCCCTCCCCGGCTCTAGGCCACCGTCCCCCGCTGCGGTGGCCGCGGTGGCTGTGACAAGGCCACCCGGTGTCACGGTGCCCCGGGGGGGGTGACACGGGGACACACACACACACACACACACACACACACACACACCACACACAGGGCGCAGCCGCGCGATGTCCCCGCGGGTGGCAGCGGGAAGCGGGTCGTTGCCCCGTGCCGGGGGCTGTGTGCCACAGGCCACACGCCGGCCACGCGCGGCCGAGCCACCACGGCCACCGCGGGAGCTGCCAGCCAGGGGCGGGGGGGGGGGCGGCGTGGGGACGGGGACAACCGACAGGGTCACCCCCTTTGCTGGCAGCCCCGAGGTGGGGACAGCACGTGTGCCACCACGTTGCCTTCCGTGTGTGCCACCAAGCGTGTCACCAAGTGCGTCACCACAAGTGCCGGTGCCTGTGTGACTGCGTGTGCCACCACGTGTCACCACATGTGTCACCAAGCATGTCATCACACCTGCTGGTGCCTGTGCCACCGAGTGTGCCACCACCTGTGTCCCCATGTTGCCTTCCATGCGTGCCACCACGTATGTCACCAAGGGTGTCACCAAAGCTGCTGGTGCCTGTGTGACTGCATGTGCCACTGCGTGTGCCACCACATGGGCCACCACGGGTGTCACCGAGCGTGTCACCACACCTGCTGGTGTCTGTGCCACCATGTGTGCCACTGTATGTGCCAATGCGTGTGCCACCATGTGTGCCACTGTGTGTGACACCACACGTGCCACCAAACCTGCTGCTGCCCGTGCCACTGCATGTGCCACTGCGTGTGCCACCACACGGGCCACCACGTGTGCCACCAAGTGTGTCACCAAACCTGCTGGTGCCTCTACCGCTGTGTGTGCCACTGCATGTGCCACTGCGTGTGCCCCCACGTTGACTTCCATGCGTGCCACCATATGTGCCACCACATGTGCCACCCCAAGTGCCACCACCTGTGCCCCCACATTGCCTTCCATGTGTGCCACCACGGGTGTCACCGAGTGTGTCACCACACCTGCTGGTGTCTGTGCCACCATGTGTGCCACTAAGTGTGCCAACGCATGTGCCAATGCATGTGCCAATGCATGTGCCACCACGTTGCCTTCCATGCGTGCCACCACATGTGCCACCAAGTGTGCCACTGCATGTGCCACCCCAAGTGCCACCACCTGTGTCCCCATGCTGCCTTCCATGTGTGCCACCAAGGGTGTCACCAAACCTGCTGGTGCCCGTGCCACTGCATGTGCCAGCACATGGGCCACCGCGTGGGCCACCACGTCTGCTGCCATATGTGCCACCACAAGGGCCACCATGCATGCCACCAAGTATGTGACCAGGGCTGCTGGTGCCTGTGCCACCGCATGTGCCACCGCGTGTGCCACCCCAAGTGCCACCACATGTGCCACCACCTGTGCCTTCATGTTGCCTTCCATGCGTGCCACCACCACATGGGCCACCGCGTGTGCCACCATGTGTGCCACCACAAGGGCCACCGCATGTGCCACCAAGTGTGTCACCATGCCTGCCCGGTGCCTGTGCCACCGCACGTGCCACTGTGTGTGCCCCTGGACGGGCCACCGCATGTGCCACCCAGGTGGCCCCCCGTGCCCACTCCCAGCAGCCGGGACCCCAAAGACCTGAAGACCCGGGGGGGGGGGCCTTCCTGGGGTGCTGGGGCTGAGCCCCACCCCCCCCCCCCGGGACTGCCCCCCCCAGCCCTGGGACCTTGGGGACAGAGGGGACAGGGGTCCCTGGGAGGGGAGGGGGCACAGGGGGGCACTTGCCCATTGCCCCCCCCCTGCACACCCCATTGCTCCCACGGCACGGGGGGGCTGGGGGGGGGGGCTGGGGGGGGCAGTGGGATGCTGCGAGGGGGCACTGGGGGGTCGGGGGGGGGCTGTGTGGGGCAGCGGGGGGACACGGGAGGCGGGGGTGGGGGGGTGGGGGGTGGCCGTGGGGGGCAGTAGGAGGCTGAGGGGGGGCCGGGGGGCCCGGGGGGGGGGCCGGGGCCGGTGTCCCCCCCCCGGGGGGGGGGGGGGGGGGGGTTGGTGGCGCGGTGCCCGCGGCCGTTGTGTAAAAGCGTTTTATAACGGCGGGCGGGGCCGGGCCGGCGGTGACGTCATCACCTGCGCCACCGGCACCCAGCGATAACCCCCCCCCCCCCGGCACCCAGAGACACCCACACGGGACACCCCCCCACCACCACCACCTCCGGCACCCCCCCGGACACCCACCCACCCCCCCCGGAACCCATCACCCGCCACCCCCCGGCACCCAGCGCCCCCCCCCCCCCGCCACCTCCACCGGGACCCCCCCAGCACCCACTGGGACACACACCCACCCCCCCCCGGCACCCACCTGGGACCCCCCGGCACCCACAGGAACCCCCCCCCGGAACGCACTGGGACCCCCCCTGGCACCCAGCGACATCCCCGGGACCCCCCCGGCACCCACCACCGGCACCCACTGGGACCCCCCCCGGCACCCACCTGGGACCCCCCCGGAACCCATCACCGGAACCTCAGGCCCCCACTGGGACCCCCTGACACCCCCCGGCCCCCAGTGGGACCGACCCCCCCCAGCAACCAGCGACATCCCCGGGACCCCCCCGGCACCCACCACCGGCACCCACTGGGACCCCCCCCGGAACCCATCACCGGCCCCCCCGACCTCGACTGGGACACCCCCCTCCCCTCCCCGGGCACCCCCCCGGGACCCCCCGGCACCCACAAGAAACCCCCCCGGTACCCCCCCCCCCCCAGCACCCAGCGACACCCCCCGGGACCCCCCCGGCACCCTCTGGCACCCCCTGACCCCCCCCCCAGCACCCATCACCAGCACCCACTGGGATCCCACCCCCCGACCCCGGACACCCGCACCCCGGGACCCCCCCCCGGCACCTCCCGCCTCCTGACCCCCCCCCCCACATATGGCACCTCCCGCCTCACATCCTGGACCCCCCCACATCTGGACCCCCCCCCCATACATGGACCTCCCCCCACATCTGGACCCCCTGACCGACCTGCCCCCCCCCGGCACAGCCAGTGACCCCGGGTGAGCGCTGGGGGGGGGGGACACAGGGTGGGCGGGGGTGGGGGGGGGGCGGAGGGGGGGTGCAGGGACCTGGGTGCCCCCCCGGGGGGGGGTGCACGGCCCCCCGGGCAGGGGGAATTGGGGGGGGGGGGGGCAGGTTGGGGGGGGCTGGGGCACACGCGGGGGACACACACGGGGGACACACATGGGGGGGGCACAGGGTGGGCGGGGGGGGTCCCCAAGTGCCTGCGGGACACAGGGGGGCACTTGGGGGGGGTCCGAGTGGCCCCACGCCGGGGGGGGGGGGGCAGGTCCTGGGGCAGCGGGGGGGGGGGGGCAGGACCCTGCCCGCGGGGGGTGTCCCATATTTGGGGGGGGGTGTCCATCATTTGGGGGGAGATTCCCACATTTGGGGGGGAGGGATGTCCCATATTGGGGGGGGGGTTATCCCGCATCTGGGGGTGTCCCACTTTTTTGGGGGGGGTCCCACAACTGGGGGGGGTCCCACAATTGGGGGGGGTTTCCACATTGAGGGGGGGGTTGTCCCGCATCTGGGGGGTGTCCCACTTTTTTGGGGGGGGGGGTCCCACAATTGGGGGGGGGTCCCACATTGAGGGGGGGGGTTGTCCCACATCTGGGGGGTGTCCCACTATTTTGGGGGGGGTCCCACAATTGGGGGGGCGTTGTCCTGCATCTGGGGGTGTCCCACTTTTTGGGGGGGGGGTTGTCCCACATTGGGGGGGGGGATATCCCTCATTTTGGGGGTGCCCACCATTTGGGGGGGGGGGGCGGGGAGGGGTGTCCCACCCCCTAACGCCCCCCACCCCCCCCCAGGGAGGATGCCTGGCAGCACTGTGCCCCCCCCCCGCTGCCCCCCGTCACGGTGACGTCCTTCTCGGGGACCATGCGCCTGTACAGCAGCGCCGTGGGGGGGGGGGTCCCCTTCGGCCCCCCCCCGGCAAACCCCTGCTGCTGCTGCTGCCCTGGCTGGGGGCGCGGGCCGGGGGGGTGGCGCGGTACCTGGCCCTCTACCTGCCCCACGGCGTGGACGTGCTGGTGGTGGGGACCACGGCGTGGCACGTCCTGTGGCCGCGGCACGGCCGGCGCTTGGCCGGGAGGCTGCTGAGGCTGCTGGAGCACGGGGGCGACGGGGGGGGGCGAGGAGGGGGATGAAGATGGGGGAGATGATGATGATGGTGGTGGTGGTGGGGATGGAGGTGGTGGAGGTAGCGGGAGGGATGGGGGGGTTGAAGGTGGTGGTGGTGGCACTGGTGGTGGCACTGGTGGGGATGGTGGTGGAGATGGTGGTGGCAATGGTGGAGTTGGTGGTGGTGGTGTTAAAGATGGTGGTGGCACTGGTGGGGATGGTGGTGGAGGTGGCGATGGTGGAGTTGGTGGTGGTGGTGTTAAAGATGGCGGTGGCACTGGTGGGGATGGTGGTGGAGGTAGCGGGTGGGATGGCGGGGTTGAAGGTGGTGGTGGTGGCACTTGTGGTGGCACTGGTGGGGATGGTGGTGGAGATGGTGGTGGAGATGGTGGAGGTAGCAGTCGTCATGGTAGGGTTGAAGGTGGTGGTGGTGGCACTGGTGGGGATGGTGGTGGGGATGGTGGTGGAGATGGTGGAGTTGGTGGTGGTGGTGTTAAAGATGGTGGTGGCACTGATGGGGATGGTGGTGGGGATGGTGGAGGTAGTGGGTGGGATGGGGGGGTTGAAGGTGGTGGTGGCGGCAACTGGTGGGGATGCTGGTGGAGATGGTGGAGGTAGCGGTCGTGATGGTGGGGTTGAAGGTGGTGGTGGTGGCACTGGTGGGGATGGTGGTGGAGATGGTGGTGGAGATAGTGGTCATGATGGCGGGGTTGAAGGTGGTGGTGTTAAAGATGGTGGTGGCACTGGTGGGGATGGTGGTGGGGATGGTGGTAAAGATGGGGGAGACAGCGGTCACGATGGTGGGGTTGAAGGTGGTGGCGATGGTGGTGGTGGCACTGGTGGAGGTGGTGGTGGAGATGGTGGCGGTGGTGTTAAAGATGGTGGTGGCACTGGTGGTGGCGCTGCTGGTGATGGTGGTGGTGGTGGCGCTGGTGGCATTGGTGATGGTGGTGGCATTGGTGGCATTAGGGGCGGTGGTGTCAACGCTGGTGGTGGCGGCACGGGTGGTGGTGGCAGTGGTGGCAATCGCGGTGGTGCTGGTGGCAGTGGTGGCATCAGGGATGATGGTGGAGGTGGCGGCGGTGTCAATGGCGGCGGCGGTGGCATCGGTGGCATCGGAGGCAATGATGGAGGTGGTGTCGATGGCGGTGGTGGCGGCGGTGGTGGCATCGGAGGTGGCGGTGGTGGCAGTGGTGGTGGCAGTGGCCTGGCCACCCGCCCGCTGCTGGTCCACGCCATCTCCGCCGGCGCCTACACCTTCGCCCAACTCCTGCTGCTCCTGCGCCAGCGCCCCCGGCAGTGCCAGCGCCTGGCACCGCGCTTCCGCGGCGTCGTCTACGACAGCCTGGTCACCGGCGGCTTCGGGGACATGGCGCGGGGTGAGTGTGGCCGGGGTGACACCCACGGGGTGACACCTCGTGGTGGTGCTGGTGGGGGGGGGGGAACCCCAAGGTGAACCCCCCCCCCCCAACCCCTGACTGCCAGCTCTCTGCCCGCAGGCATGGCCGGCGCGGTGGGCACCCCGTCCCTGCGGCTGGCGGCGCTGGCCGGCGCCCGCCTCTACCTGGGGCTGGTGGGGTGCTGGGTGGGGGGGGAGCTGGAGAGGGCGCGGGGGGCTTTCGCCCGCCCCCCCTTGCGCTGCCCCCTCCTCCTCTTCTACAGCCTGGACGACGGGCTGAGCGCCCCGGCCGCCCTGCGGGCGCTGCTGCGGGGTTGGCGGGCACAGGGCATCCGCGCCCACGCCCGGGGGTGGCCCCGCTCCCCCCACGCCGCCCACCTGCGCCAGCACCCCCGGGAATACCGGGGGGCCCTGTTCGCCTTCCTGCGCTCCCTGGACCCCCACCCCCCGCCCAGGGCCCGGCTCTAAGGTGGGGGGGGGGGGGGATGGGACGGGATGGAGGGGATGCGGTGGCACCCGTGCCCGCAGCCCGGCTGGGTGCTGGGGGGTGGGGGGGGCAGAGCTGTGATGGGGGTGCGAGGGGGTGTCTGCGGTGTGGGGAGCCGTGGCCGCGGTGTGCCAGGCTGTGCCACGGTGTGCCAGGCTGTGCCAGGCTGTCCCCATGGTGTGCCAGGCTGTGCCACACCATGCAAGGACATGCCCAAAGTGACAAGGCTGTCCCCATGGTGTGCCAGGCTGTGCCACGGTGTGCCAGGCTGTGCCAGGCCATGCCATGGCGTGCAAGGACGTGCCCAAGGTGACAAGGCTGTCCCCATGGTGTGCCAGGCTGTGCCCATGGTGTGCCAGGCCATGCCATGGCATGCAAGGACGTGCCCAAGGTGACAAGGCTGTCCCCATGGTGTGCCAGGCCGTGCCCATGGTGTGCCAGGCTGTGCCATGCCATGCAAGGACGTGCCCAAGGTGACAAGGCTGTCCCCATGCTGTGCCAGGCAGTGCCATGGCGTGTCAACCCCTGTCATGGCGTGCAAGGAGGTGGCCACGGTGTGCCAGGCTGTGCCAACCCATGCCATGGCACGTAAGGAGGTGCCCACGGCGTGCAAGGACGTGACCAAGGCGACAAGGCTGTCCCCACAGTGTGCCAACCCACGCCACGGTGTGCCACCCAGTGCCGCGATGTGCCACCCCATGCCACCCTGTGCCACCCTGGTGCCATTGTGCCACCCTGTGCCAATCTGTGACGTGACGTGCCAGCACGGTGCCACGGTGTGCCACCCTGTGCCACGGTGTGCCAACCCAGTGCCGCGATGTGCCACCCTGGTGCCACCCTGTGCCACCCTGGTGCCCTTGTGTGCCACCCTGTGCCAATCTGTGACGTGACGTGCCAGCACGGTGCCACGGTGTGCCAACCCAGGCCACCCTGTGCCCCCCCCGTGCCATGGTGTGCCACCCTGGTGCCACAGTGTGTCACCCCCACCATGGTGTGCCCCCCCCCCCGTGCCCCCCCCGGTGCCGGTGCCAGGCCGGGGCAGTGCCGATGCTCCGTGACTTTATTAATACCTGGATCCAGCGTGGTGCCCCCCCCACCCCCACCCCCCGCTCCCCGGGCCCCCCCCCGGGGGGGGGGGGGGGGGGGGGTCCCCGCGGCGGGGGGGGGGGGGGGGGGAAGAGGGGGGCGCTGCTGCCCCCGGGATCACCCCAGCCTGGGGGGGGGGACGACGGGGGGGGGGCACAGGGAGCACACACACCCCCCTCCCCCCCCCAGCAAGGACTCCTGGGGGGGGGCCGGGGGGGGGCAGTCCCTTCTGTGCCCCCCCCCGCAGCAGTGGGGTGCAATGGGGGGGGGCCAAGCAGCGGGTGCTACGTCCCTACCCACCTCTACAGGGGGCGCACCCCGGACCCCCCCCCCCAAGAAGGGTCGGAAGGGGTGGGGGGGGGTGGGGGGGGGCTGGCCGGGGGGGGTCCCGCCCGCGGTGCAGGGCCAGCCCCGACGCGGCACTAGCGGTGGGGGGGGCGGGGGGGGGCGCCGGGGGGGGCCCGGGGGGGCCCGGCCGGGGGGGCCCAACCCACGGCCCCTCCTCAGTACAGCCGCTTCTCGTAACTGTGGGGCAGAACGGGGGGGGTCAGTGGGGGGGGGCACACACGACACCCCCAGACCCCATTCCGGCCCCCCCCCCCCCCCCCCCCCCAGCTGCCGCCGGCACCACGTCAGATCCTGGCTGGGAAATGGGGGGGTGCCCCCCCCAAACCCCTCCCCCCCCAGCACCCCCAATCTCCATCCAGGGGGTGGGGGGCTGTGGGCCTCCCCCCCCCCCCCCCCCCGCCACTTACAGTGCCCCCCCCCGCCCTGGCCCCCCCCCCCCCGCTGTGTCTTGGGGGGGGGGTCCCCAGCCGGTACTTACGTGGCAGAACCGTAAAGCTACGGCGGCGGCGTGGGCAGGAAAGAGAGAGAAGGGCACAGGGTCACCCCGGCCTGGCACAGACCACCCCCCCCCGGACCCCCCCGACACACCGGCACCGGCCGGCACCGCGCTCGGCCCAGCCCATGGCACCGCCACAAGCCAGCACCGGCACCAGCTGGCACCATCCGGCACCATCCAGCACCAGGACCCACTGGCACCGGCACCGTGCTCAACCGGGTCTCATGGCACCAGCCAGCACCATCCGGCACCATCCGGCACCATCCGGCACCGGGACCACCAACACCATGCTCCAGTTGAGCCATCCAGCACCAGCACCAAACCTCCTGGCACCGGCACCATCCGGCACCATCCAGCGCCATCCGGCACCAGGACCATCCAACACCATGCTCCAGCTGAGCCATTCGGCACCAGCACCAGCACCAAACCTCCTGGCACCGGCACCATCTTGCACCATCTGGCACCGGGACCACACTCCAGCTGAGCCATTTGGCACCGGCACCATCTGGCACCGGCACCATCCAGCACCAGCACCACACTCCAGCTGAGCCATTCGGCACTGGCACCATCCGGCACCGGCACCACGCTCCGCTCCAGCTGAGCCATCCAGCACCAGCACCATCTGGCACCAGCACCATCCGGCACCACGCTCCAGCTGAGCCATTCGGCACCAGCACCACGCTCCCATGGAGCCTCCCGGCACCAGCACCATGCCATGACCAAGCCACCTGGCACCAGTAAGGCACCTTGACCCGGCTGGCTGGCCACCAGCACCGGGCTCCCGGCACCAAGGTCCAGCTGAGCCACCCGGCACTGGCACCGCCAAGGCAGACGCCAGGCAGGTGCCACGGTCCCACAGGTGCCGGTGAGGACGTGCCACCCCGAAACGATGCCCGGCTTCACCCTGAGCGGTGCCGGCAGCACCACGACAGCCCGGGCCTGACCCGGCCTTGGCTGGTCATGACTCATGGAGAGCGTGGCCAACTGGCATCCTGGCCAGTAGACCAGCTGACCAACTGGTCAGCTAACCAGTTGGCCAAAGAACCAGCTAGCTAACTAGCTAACCAACCAGCATCTCAACCAGCTAACCAGCCAGCCAACCAGTGCCTCAACCAGTTGACCAAGCACAGCCAACCAGCATCCTGGTCAGCCAACCAGTACCGCAACCAGCCAGTTGACCAGCATCTCAACCAGCATCTTGGCCAATGAGGCAACCAACCACAGCCAACCAGCACCTCAACCAGCCGACCATCCACAGCCAACCAGTATCCTAACCAGTTGACCAACCACAGCCAACCAGCGTCTTGGTCCGCCAACCAGTGCCTCAACCAGTTGACCAACCACAGCCAACCAGCATCTTGGGTCAGGCAACCAGCACCTCAACCAGCCAGTTGACCAACATCTCAACCAGCCAACCAGCATCTTGGCCAATGTGGCAACCAACCACATCCAACCAGCACCTCAACCAGCCGACCAACCAACCAACCACCATCTCAACCAACCAACCAGCACCTCAACCAGTTGACCAACCACAACCAACCAGCATCTTGGTCAGCCAACCAGCACCTCAACCAGTCAACCAACATCTTGGCCAATGTGGCAACCAACCACAGCCACCCAGTACCTCAACCAGTCAACCAGCACCTCAACCCATTGACCAACCAACCAACCAGCACCTCAACCAGTTGACCAACCAACCAACCAATCAGCATCTCAACCAGTTGACCACCACAACCAACCAGCATCTTGGTCAACCAACCAGCATCTTGGTCATCCAACCAGCACCTCAACCAGTCAACCAGCACCTCAACCAGTTGACCAACCAACCGACCAGCATCTCAACTAGTTGACCAACCAACCAACCAGCACCCCAACCAACTAACCAACCAACCAGCACCTCAACGAGTTGATCAACCACAACCAACCAGCATCTTGGTCAGCCAACCAGCACCTCAACCGCCCAACCAACATCTTGGCCAACGTGGCAACCAACCACAGCCACCCAGTACCTCAACCAGTCAACCAGCACCTCAACCAGTTGACCAACCACAGCCAACCAGCACCTCAACCAACCAACCAACCAACCAACCAGCATCTCAACCAGTTGACCACCACAACCAACCAGCATCTTGGTCATCCAACCAGCACCTCAACCAGTCAACCAGCACCTCAACCAGCCAACCAACATCTTGGCCCATGTGGCAACCAACCACAGCCACCCAGTACCTCAACCAGTCAACCAGCACCTCAACCCATTGACCAACCAACCAACCAGCACCTCAACGAGTTGACCAACCGCAGCCAACCAGCACCTCAACCCATTGACCAACCGCAGCCAACCAGCACCGCCACCAGCCAACCAGCAGCCCCGCCAGCTGGCCAACCAGCAACTGGCCACAACCCCCCCGCCCAACTGGCCAACCAACCAGCTCCGCCAGCCACAAGAAGCCCCGCCCCCTCGCACAAGCCCCGCCTCCCCCCGCACCCTTCCCCCCTCCACCCCCCCGGTGTTGCAGCATCTCGGGGGGGGGGGGGGGGGGGCCCAGAGACGAAGCCCCCGGTTGCTGGCGGGTGACACCGAGGCGGGGGGTGACACCCTGGGGGGTGGGATGTTGGGGGGCTGGGGGCGCCCCATGGGTGCTATCCCCCCCCCGCTCAAAGTGTGGGCCCCCCCCGGGGTGAATTAAAGCAACCGCTGCACCCTGCCTGCACCCGAGCGTCACTGCGGGGGGGGGGGACGGGGGGACACACAGCACTGACCCACACAGGGGGGGCTCCCCTGGGTGCGCCCCCCCCCCCCCAGCAGCCCCCAGGCTTTGCCCCGACCCCGTCCATGTCCCTGACCCCCCCATATCCCTGACCCCCCCATGTCACAGACACACCCCCCCCGCAACCAGAGCCCCCCTGTGTCCCAGGCCCCCCCCATGTCCCCAACCCCCCCGGTGTCCCAGACCCCCCCCCCCTCCATGTCCTGGACACCCCCCCCGTGTCTCAGACCCCCCCCATGTCCCCAACCCCCCCGGTGTCCCAGACCCCCCCCACTCCGTGTCCTGGACACCCCCCCCGTGTCTCAGACCCCCCCCCATGTCCCCACCCCCCCGGTGTCCCAGACCCCCCCCCCCTCCATGTCCTGGACACCCCCCCTGTGTCCCAGACCCCCCCCCTCCATGTCCTGGACCACCCCCCCGTGTCTCAGACCCCCCCCATGTCCCCAACCCCCCCGGTGTCCCAGACCCCCCCCCCCCCCGTGTCCTGGACACCCCCCCCGTGTCTCAGACCCCCCCCATGTCCCCAACCCCCCCGGTGTCCCAGACACCCCCCCCCTCCATGTCCTGGACACCCCCTCTGTGTCCCAGACCCCCCCCCTCTCCATGTCCTGGACCCCCCCCGCCCCGTGTCCCAGACCCCCCCCATGTCCCCAACCCCCCCAGTGTCCCAGACCCACTCCCCCCCCCCGCCATGTCCTGGAGGCCCCCCATGTCCCTGACCCCCCCATGTCCCAGACAACCCCCTGTGTCCTGGACCCCCCCGTGTCCCTGACACCCCCCCAGTGTCACAGACCCCCCCCTCCGTGTTCCAGACACACCCCCCTGCCCCCCCTGCCGTGTCCCTGACCCCCCCTCCAAGCTGCTCCCCCCGCCCCAGCCTGCACCAGCACCCCCAGGATGGGGGTGTCCAGCCCCCCCCCCCTTGGGGGGTTCTGGGACCCCCCAATACTCTGCACTGGGACAATGGGGGGCCTGCCCCCCCCCCCAGTAACCGGGTCTGGGGCAATGGGGGGGGGGGCTGGGACCCACAATACCTGGGCAAAGGGGGGGGGTCTGGGACCCCCCCCCCATACCCAGAACTGGGGGGCCATGGGGTACCTGACCCCCCCACTGCACCTGGCACTGGGGTAACTGGTGCCCCCCCCAACTTGGCACCGGGGCAACTGGGTGCACCCCCATATCTAACACTGGGATAACCAGGTGCCCCCCCCCCAGCTTGGCAATGGGGCAACTGGGTGCCCCCCGCCCCCCCCCATACCCAGCACTGGGGCCATGGGGTACCTGACCCCCCCCGCACTGCACCCGGCAATGGGGTAACTGGGTGCCCCCCATACCTGGCACTGGGGTAACTGGGTGCCCCCCCAACTTGGCGAGGGGGCAACTGGGTGCCACCCCACCACCATACCCAGCACTGGGGTAACTGGGGTTACAACCCAAGGGGGTGCCCCCCCCCCCCAACTTGACAATGGGGTAACTGGGTGCCCCCCCCCCACCATACCCAGCACTGGGGTAACTGGGTACCCCCCCCAACCTGGGAAAGGGGCAACTGGGTGCCCCCCCAATACCCAGCACTGGGGTAACTGGGTGCCCCCCCCCCCCCACCATACCCAGCACTGGGGTAACTGGGCCCCCCCCCAACCTGGGAAAGGGGCAACTGGGTGCCCCCCCAATACCCAGCACTGGGGTAACTGGGTGCCCCCCCCCCCCCCCATACCCAGCACTGGGGTAACTGGGCCCCCCCCCCCAACCTGGGAAAGGGGCAACTGGGTGCCCCCCCAATACCCAGCACTGGGGTAACTGGGTGCCCCCCCCCCCCACCATACCCAGCACTGGGGTAACTGGGCACCCCCCCCAACTTGACAATGGGGAAACTGGGTGCCCCCATAAACTTATCACTGGAGTTACTGGGTGCCCCCCCCCCGCCCCGTGCCCTGGGTGGGGGGCACACGAGCCGGATCTGACGTGGTGCCTACCGCAGCGTTCCCCCCACCCACCCCCCCCAATATCCATCCCCACCCCCCCCCCCCCAACTTACGAGTGGAGCCCGTGGACCCCCCCCTCGATCTGCGCCGCCATCGTCCTCTTCTCGAACTTCAGCTCCCCCGAGTACATCATGGACCTGGCGCAGGAGCCGGGGGGGGGGGGGAATGGAGGGGGGGGTCAGCGTGGCCGGGTGACACACCCCCCCCACACACACACCCCCCCCCAGAAAACCCACCGGAGGGCGGAGAGGCTCCTGGCGCCCATGTCCTGGCAGCCGTGTTGGATCCCGGCGATCAAATAGGGGACGAATTTATGGATGGAGCCTTTGTCCTGCACCGAGCCCGACACCCCCTGCGCCACCTTCACCGCGTCACCCTCGCTGGGGGGGGGACACACACAGAGAGAGAGGTGTGACACCCCCCCAGGGTGGGTGCAAGGTGGGGGGGGGGCACACAGATGCGAGACACACACACACACCCCCCCCAGGGTGGGCACCAGGATGGGCTCATGGGGGGGGAGTTATGGCCGTGGGACCCCCAGGGTGGGCACCAGGATGGGTGCAAGGGGGGAGGATGGATGTGAGACCCCCCCCCCCCCAGGGTGGGCACCAGGATGGGCTCATGGGGGGGGCAGTTATGGCCGTGGGACCCCCAGGGTGGGCACCAGGATGGGTGCGGGGGGGATGGATGAGACACACACCCCCCCCCAAGGGTGGGCACCAGGATGGGTGCAAGGGGGGAGATGGATGAGACACACCCCCCCCAAGGGTGGGCACCAGGATGGGTGCGGGGGGGATGGATGAGACACCCCCCCCCCCCCAAGAGTGGGCACCAGGATGGGTGCAAGGGGGGAGATGGATGAGACACACCCCCCCCCCAAGGGTGGGCACCAGTACTGGGGGGGGGGGGGGGGGCGGGTTATGGCCGTGGGACCCCCAGGGTGGGCACCAGGATGGGTGCAAGGGGGGGGATGGATGTGAGACCCCCCCAGGGTGGGCACCAGGATGGGCTCATCATGGGGGGGGAGTTATGGCCGTGGGACCCCCAGGGTGGGCACCAGGATGGGTGCAAGGGGGGGGGGGTGGATGTGAGACACCCCCCCCCAGGGTGGGCTCATGGGGGGGGAGTTATGGCCGTGGGACCCCCAGGGTGGGCACCAGGATGGGTGCAAGGGGGGGGGATGGATGTGAGACCCCCCCCCCAGAGTGGGCACCAGGGTGGGCTCATGGGGGGGGAGTTATGGCCGTGGGACCCCCAGGGTGGGCACCAGGATGGGTGCAAGGGGGGGGGATGGATGTGAGACCCCCCCCCCCCAGGGTGGGCACCAGGGTGGGTGCAAGGGGGGGGATGGATATGAGACCCCCCCCCCAGGGTGGGCACAAGGATGGGCTCAGGGGGGAGTTATGGCTGTGGGACCCCCAGGGTGGGCACCAGGATGGGAGCCGGGGGGGGGGACAGATGTGAGACCCCCCCCAGGGTGGGCACCAGGATGGGAGCTGGGGGGGGGGATGGATATGAGACCCCCCCCCCAGGGTGGGCACCAGGACGGGGCCACCTTGAATGATGGGTGCGCACCCGGCTGGGTGACGGCCATGGGGCAGCCCCCCCCCATTGCAGGCACTCGGGGGTTGGGGGGAGGGGGGTGTTGGGGTACTGGTGACCCCCCCCCCCCCCCGGCCCCCCCCAGGCCCCCACCTGAAGTAGCGTTTCTGGCTGCCGCCGCCCTGCTCCATGGCGTCCAGCGAGCCCATGCCGCGGTACTGCTTCAGCCGCACCCCCTCCGAGAAGAAAAACTCCCCCGGCGCCTCCGTGGTGGCCGCCAGCAGCGAGCCCAGCATCACTGCGGGGGGGGGGGGGGGGCCACGCTCACACACAGCCCCCCCCCCCCTCCCCTCGCCTCCCCCCCCCAGGGTGGGCAGCGCCCTGGGCTAGAAACACCCCCCCCCCCCACTCCTCCTCCTCCTCCTCACCCCGGGGTGGGCAGCGCTGGTGGTACCTGCTCCGTGGGGAACGGGGGGGGGGCAGCAGGAGCGGGGGGGTTGGATGGGAGACACCCCCCCCAGGCTGGGTACCAGTATTGGGGGGGGAGAGCTGTGAGACCCCCCCAGGGTGTGCACCAGGGTGGGGGGAATAGATGGGAGACGCCCCCCCCCCCCCCAAGGTGTGCACCAGGGTGGGAGCAGGGGGGGGGAATGGATGGGAGACCCCCCCACCCCAGGGTGGGCACCAGGATGGGCACCAGGGTGGGTGCGGGGGGGGGGGGGATGGATGGGAGACACCCCCCCCCCCAATGTGGGCACCAGAATGGGTGCGGGGGGGGCATAGATATGAGACACCCCCCCCCCCGGGGTGGGCACCGCCGGTGGTACCTGCTCCGTGGGGAACGGGGGGGGCAGCAGGAGCGGGGGGGTTGGATGGGAGACACCCCCCCCAGGCTGGGTACCAGTATTGGGGGGGGGGGGGAGAGCTGTGAGACCCCCCCCCCAGGGTGGGCACCAGTACTGGGGGGGGGGGGGGAAGAGCTGTGAGACCCCCCCCAGGGTGGGCACCAGTATTGGGGGAGGGGGGGAAGAGCTGTGAGACCCCCCCCCCAGGGTGGGCACCAGTATTGGGGGGGGGGGGGGGAGAGCTGTGAGACCCCCCCAGGGTGGGCACCAGGGTGGGAGCGGGGGGGGGGGGATGGATGGGAGACCCCCCCCAGGATGGGCACCAGGGTGGGTGCGGGGGGGGGGGAATGGATGGGAGACACCCCCCCCCAATGTGGGCACCAGGATAGGTGCGGGGGGGCCACAGATATGAGGCACACACACCCCCCCCCCCGGGGTGGGCAGCGCTGATGGTACCTGCTCCATGGGGAAGGGGGGGGGGAAGGGGGGGGGGCAGCAGGAGCGGGGGGGTTGGATGGGAGACACCCCCCCCCAGGCTGGGTACCAGTTGCGGGGGGCATAAATATGAGATACCCCCCCCCGGGGTGGGCAGCGCTGGTGGTACCTGCTCTATGGGGAAGGGGGGGGGAAGGGGGGGGGAAGGGGTGGGGGCAGCAGGAGTGGGGGGTTGGATGGGAGCACCCCCCCCAAGGCTGGGTACCAGTATTGGGGGGGGGGGGGAGAGCTGTGAGACCCCCCCAGGGTGTGCACCAGGTGGGAGCGGGGGGGGGGAAATGGCTGGGAGACCCCCCCCCCCAATGTGGGCACCAGGATAGGTGCGGGGGGGGCACAGATATGAGATACCCCCCCCACCCCGGGGTGGGCAGCGCTGATGGTACCTGCTCGATGGGGAAGGGGGGGGGGAAGGGGGGGGGGCAGCAGGAGCGGAGGGGTTGGATGGGAGACACCCCCCCAGGCTGGGTACCAGTATTGGGGGGGGGGGGAGAGCTGTGAGACCCCCCCAGGGTGGGTGCGGGGGGGGGGGGAGTTATAGCCATGAGACCCCCAGGGTGGGCACCAGGATGAGTGCGGGGGGGGGACAGATGTGTGACCCCCCCCCCGCCCGGTGTGGGGTGCCCCCCCGCCGCCACCCCGTACCCCCCAACCCCGGGTGTGGGCTGTCCCCCGCAGCCCCCCGTAACCCCCCACGGTGTGGGGCCCCCCCACGGCTGTGAGGTGCCCCCCCGTTTCCCCCCCCCCACCGCGTTGTGGGGTGCCCTCTGCCGCCGCCCCCCCGTTGCGGGATGCCCCCCCCCGTCCCCCCCAACCCCAGGGGTTCTGGTGCCCCCCCCCGCCACCCCCCGTCCCCCCCGGGGGGGGTGCCCCCCCCCGTCCCCCCAACCCAGGGGTTCTGGTGCCCCCCCCCGCCGCCCCCGTCCCCCCCGGGGGCGAGGTGCCTCCCCTCGTTGTGGGGTGCCCCCCCCCCGCCCCCCCACCGGTGTGAGGTGCCCCCCCGTTCCCCCCTCCCCCCCACGTTGGGGGTGCCCTCTGCTGCCGCCCCCCCGTTGCGGATGCCCCCCCCCCGTCCCCCCCAACCCCAGGGGTTCTGGTGCCCCCCCCGCCACCCCCCGTCCCCCCGGGGGCGGGGTGCCCCCCCCGGCCCCCCACCGGTTGTGAGGTGCCCCCCCGTTTCCCCCCCCCCGCGTTGTGGGGTGCCCCCCCCCCCGCCGCCCCCCAGTCCCCCCCGGGGGCGGGGTGCCTCCCCCCGTTGTGGGTGCCCCCCCCCGCCCCCCCACCGGTGTGAAGTGCCCCCCCGTTTCCCGCCCCCCCCCCGCCGCCCCCCCGTTGCGGGATGCCCCCCCCCGTCCCCCCCAACCCCAGGGGTTCTGGTGCGCCCCCCCCGCCGCCCCCCGTCCCCCCCGGGGGCGGGGTGCCTCCCCTCGTTGTGGGGTGCCCCCCCGCCCCCCCACCGGTGTGAGGTGCCCCCCCGTTTCCCCCCCCCCGCGTTGTGGGGTGCCCTCTGCCGCCGCCCCCCCCGTTGCGGGATGCCCCCCCCGTTCCCCCCCAACCCCAGGGGTTCTGGTGCCCCCCCCCGCCGCCCCCCGTCCCCCCCGGGGGCGAGGTGCCTCCCCTCGTTGTGGGGTGCCCCCCCCCGCCGCCCCCCCCTCACCGGTGGAGGCGCCCAGCGCCAGCGCCTTGAGGACGTGCCCGGCGCTGCGGATGCCGCCGTCGGCGATGACGGGGACCCCGAAGCGCCGCGCGTACTCCGCCACCCGGTACACGGCCGTGCCCTGCGCCCGCCCGCACGCCAGCACTGCGGGGACACGGGGACACCGTCAGGGACACGGGGACAGCGGGGGGCACCGGGGGGACGGGGGGCACGGGGGGCACCGGCCGCAACGGGGAGCACCGGGATGCCGAGGGGCAGGGGCCACGCCAGCACTGCGGGGTGCTGGGGACACGGGGACACCGTCGGGGACACGGGGACACCGTCAGGGACATGGGGACAGCGGGGGGCACTGGGGGGACGGGGGGCACAGGGGGCACCGGCCACGACAGGGGGCACCGGGACGCCGAGGGGCAGGGGCCACGCCAGCACTGCGGGGTGCTGGGGACACAGGGACACCGTCAGGGACCTGGGGACATTGGGGGGCACTGGGGGGACGGGGGCATGGGGGGCACCGTCAGGGACACGGGGACACCATCAGGGACACGGGGACAGCGGGGGGCACCGGGGGGTGACAGGGGGACTGGGGGCACAGGGAGCACCGATCGCAACGGGGAGCACCGGGACGCCGAGGGGCAGCAGCCACACGAGCACTGCGGGGTGCTGGGGACACGGGGACACTGTCAGGGACCTGGGGACAGCGGGGGGCACTGGGGGGATGGGGGGCACAGGGAGCACCGGCCACAACAGGGGGCACCGGGACGCCGAGGGGCAGGGGCCACGCCAGCACTGCGGGGTGTTGGGGACACGGGGACACTGTCGGGGACACGGGGACACCGTCAGGGACATGGGGACAACGGATACGGGGACACCATGAGGGACACGGGGACAGCGGGGGGCACTGGGGGAATGGGGGGCACGGGGGGCACTGGCCACGACGGGGGGCACCGGGACGCCGAGGGGCAGCGGCCACGCCAGCACTGCGGGGTGTTGGGGACACAGGGACACCGTCAGGGACCTGGGGACAGTGGGGGGCACTGGGGGGACGGGGGCACGGGGGCACCGTCAGGGACACGGGGACACCATCAGGGACATGGGGACAGCGGGGGGCACCGGGGGGTGACAGGGGGACCGGGGGCACAGGGGGCACCGGCCGCAACAGGGGGCACCGGGACGCCGAGGGGCAGCGGCCACGCCAGCACTGCGGGGTGTTGGGGACACGGGGACACTGTCGGGGACACGGGGACACCGTCAGGGACATGGGGACAACAGATACGGGGACACGGGGACACTGTCAGGGACATGGGGACAACGGATACGGGGACACCGTGGGGGACACGGGGACAGCGGGGGGCACTGGGGGACATGGGGGGCACTGGCCACAACAGGGGCACCGGGATGCAACAGGGGGCAGGGGCCACGCCAGCACTGTGGGGACACCGGCAGGGACACGGGGACACCGTCAGGGACATGGGGACAGCGGGGGGCACTGGGGGGACGGGGGGGCACTGGCCGCGATGGGGGGCACCGGGACCCTGAGGGGCAGCGGCCACGCCAGCACTGCGGGGTGCTGGGGACACGGGGACACTGTTGGGGACACGGGGACACTCTCGGGGACAACAGGGGGCACTGGGGGTGACAGAGGCACGGGGGGCACCGGCCGCGACGGGGCAGGGGGCTGTAACGGGGGGCAGGGGTCACACAGCACTGCGGGGCACATCAGGGACACCAGGACAACATCAGGGACATGGGGACAGCGGGGGGGACGGGGGGCACCGGGACGCCGAGGGGCAGGGGCCACGCCAGCACTGCGGGGTGCTGGGGACACGGGGACACTGTCGGGGACACGGGGACACCGTCAGGGACACGGGGACAGCAGGGGGCACCGGGGGGTGACAGGGGGACGGGGGGCACGGGGGGCACCGGCCGCAATGGGGGGCACCGGGACGCCGAGGGGCAGGGGCCACGCCAGCACTGCGGGGTGCTGGGGACACGGGGACACTCTCGGGGACACGGGGACAACGGATACAGGGACACCATGAGGGACACGGGGACAGCGGGGGCACCGGGGGGCAAAGGGACACCGGGGGACATGGGGGGCACTGGCTGTGACAGGGGACACCGGGGGGACCGGGGGACACTGGGGGGCACCGGCGGCTGCAATGGGGGGGCAGGGAGCTGGGGTCGGGGTGCCATGGTGGGGGTTGGGGTGCTGGGGGTGGGGTCGGGGTGCCATAATGGGGGTCGGGGTGCTGGGGGTCAGGGTGCCACGCTGGGGTTGGGGTGCCATGGTGGGGGTTGGGGGGCTGGGGGTGGGGTGCCATAATGGGGGTCGGGGTGCCAGGGGTCCGGGTGCCATGCCGGGGGTCAGGGTGCTGGGGTCGGGGTACCACGGTGGGGGTCGGGGTGCCGTGGCGGGGGTCGGGGTGCCGTGGGGGTCAGGGTGCCACGCTGGGGTTGGGGTGCCATAATGGGGGTGGGGGTGCCATAGCGGGGGTCAGGGTGACATAATGGGGGTGGGGGTGCCACGGCGGGGGCCAGGGTGCTGGGGTCGGGGTGCCATGGCGGGGGTTGGGGTGCCATAATGGGGGTGGGGGTACCATGGTGGGGGTCGGGGCGCCGTGGTGGGGTCCAGGTGCCATGCTGGGGTGCCATGGTGGGGGTCAGGGTGCTGGGGGTGGGGTCAGGGTGCCATAATGGGGGTCGGGGTGCCAGGGGTCCGGGTGCCATGCCGGGGGTCAGGGTGCTGGGGGTCGGGGTACCACGGGGGGGGGTCGAGGTGCCATGGCGGGGGTCGGGGTGCTGTGGCAGGGGTTGGGGTGCCATAATGGGGGTCAGGGTGCCATGGGGGGGGGGTAAGGGTGCCACGCCGGGGGTCGGGGTGCCGTGGTGGGGGTCGGGGTGCCGGGGGTCAGGGTGCCACGCTGGGGTTGGGGTGCCATAATGGGGGTGGGGGTGCCATAGCAGGGGTCAGGGTGCTGGGGTTGGGGTGCCATGGCGGGGGTTGGGGTGACATAATGGGGGTCGGGGTACCATGGTGGGGGTCAGGGTGCCATGGCAGGGTCTGTGTGCCACGCTGGGGTGCCATGGTGGGGGTCAGGGTGCTGGGGGTGGGGGTGCCATAATGGGGGGCGGGGTGCCAGGGGTCCGGGTGCTGGGGTTGGGGTACCACGGGGGGGGGTCGGGGTGCCGGGGGTCAGGGTGCCACGCTGGGGTTGGGGTGCCATAATGGGAGTGGGGGTGCCATAGCGGGGGTCAGGGTGCTGGGGTCGGGGTGCCACAGTGGGGGTCAGGGTGACATAATGGGGGTGGGGGTGCCATGGTGGGGGTCAGGGTAACACAATGGGGGTCGGGGTGCCACGGTGGGGGTCGGGGTGCTGGGGGGGGGGGGTGCCCCGCACCTTCCTGGGTGATGCAGATGGAGCCGCAGCCCATCCCCACCCGCAGCGCGTCCACCCCCGCGTCGATCAGGTTCTTGGCCTGGGCGGCCGTCACCACTGCGGGGGGGGGACAGCGCGGGGGTCACACCCCCCCCCTGCACCCAGTGCGCCCCCCCACGGGGAAACCCCCCCGGCACCCAGTGCGCCCCCCCCACGGGGACACACCCCCCCTGCACCCAGTGCGCCCCCCCCACGGGGACACACACCCCCTGCACCCAGTGCACCCCCCCCCCACAGGGACACCCCCCCCTCCAGCACCCCAATGCACCCCCCCCACAGGGACACCCACCCCAACAGGGACACCCACCCCCCCCCCGGTACCCCAATACAACACCCCCCCCCCCCCCCAACAGGGACACCCCCCCCCGATAGGGACACTCCCCCCCCCCCCGGCACCCAGTGCACCCCCCCCACAGGGACACCCACCCCAACAGGGACACCCACCCCCCCCCGGTACCCCAATACACCCCCCCTTGGCACCCAATGCACCCCCCCCAACAGGGACACACCCCCCCCAGCACCCCAAACCCCCACCCCACGGCACCCCAACCCCGCCCCCCACCCCATAGCACCCCAAACCCTCACCCCACGGCACCCCAATCCTCTCCCCACCCCACGGCACCCCAATACCCAGCCCCACGGCACCCCAATCCTCCCCCAACCCCGCTCCCCGCCCCACAGCATCCCAACTCTTTACCCCATGGCACCCCTAATCTCTACCCCCCGGCACCCCACTCCCCACCCCACAGGACCCCAGTCCTCCCCCCACCCCACTCCCCACCCCACAGCACCCCAACACTCACCCCACGGCACCCCTAATCCTCCCCCCACGGCACCCCAATACCCAGCCCCACGGCATCCCTAATCCTCCCCCCACCCCATGGCACCCCAATCCTCCTCCCACCCCACGGCACCCCAAATCCCCACCCCACAATACCCCAAACCCTCACCCCATGGCACCCCAATTCTCTGCCCCACGGCACCCCAACTCTTTACCCCATGGCACCTCTAATCCCCACCCCACGGCACCCCAATCCTCTCCCCACCCCACGGCACCCCAATACCCAGCCCCACGGCCCCCTAACCCCGTCCCCCCCCCCACGGCACCCCAAATCCCCACCCCACAGGATCCCAGTCCTCCTCCCACCCCGCCCTCCACCCCATGGCACCCCAAATCCCCACCCCACGCCCTCATCCCCAGGCCCGCCCCCCCGGCCCCCCCAACCCCGCCCCCCACCCCACGGCACCCCAAGTTCCCACCCCACGGCACCCCAATCCTCCTCCCACCCCACTCCCCGCCCCACGGCACCCCAACTCTTTACCCCGTGGCACCCCAATCCTCTCCCCAGCCCACGGCACCCCAATCCTCCCCCCGCCCCACTCACCACCCCACAGCACCCCAAATCCTCACCCCACGGCACCCCAATTCCCAGCCCCACAGCACCCTAACCCCGCCCCCCACCCCCCGGCACCCCAAATCCCCACCCCACCCCCTCACCCCCAAGCCCGCCCCCCCGGCCCCCCAACCCCACCCCCCACCCCACGGCACCCCAAACCCTCACCCCCCGGCACCCCAAATCCTCACCCCATGGCAGCCCAATACCCAGCACCCCGGCCTCCCAATCCCGCCCCCCGCCCCACGGCACCCCTAATCCCCACCCCACGGCACCCCAATACCCAGCCCCACGGCCCCCTAACCCCGTCCCCCACCCCACGGCACCCCAAACCCCCACCCCACGGCACCCCAATCCTCCCCCCACCCCACGCCCTCAGCCCCCGGCCCCCCCAACCCCGCCCCCCACCCCCCGGCACCCCAAACCCCCACCCCACGCCCTCAGCCCCCGGCCCCCCCAACCCCGCCCCCCACCCCCCGGCACCCCCAAACCCCCACCCCACTCCCTCAGCCCCCGGCCCCCCCAACCCCGCTCCCCGCCCCACAGCACCCCAAATCCCCACCCCCCTGCACCCCAAACCCCCACCCCACGCCCTCAGCCCCCCTGGCCCCCCAACCCCGCCCCCCACCCCCCGGCACCCCAATACCCAGCCCCCCAACCCCGCCCCCCACCCCACAGCACCCCAAACCCCCACCCCCCGGCCCCCCAAACCCCCACCCCACGCCCTCAGCCCCCGGCCCCCCAACCCCGCCCCCCACCCCCCGGCAACCCCCAAATCCCCACCCCACGGCACCCCAATACCCAGCCCCCCAGCCCCCCAGCCCCCTAACCCCGCCCCCCACCCCACGGCACCCCAAATCCCCACCCAACGGCACCCCAATACCCAGCCCCGCAACCCCGCCCCCCGCCCCCACAGCACCCCAAATCCCCACCCCCGGCACCCCAAATCCCCACCCCACGCCCTCAGCCCCCGGCCCCCCAACCCCGCCCCCCACCCCCTGCACCCCAACCCCCCACCCCCACGCCCTCAGCCCCCGGCCCGCCCCCGGCCGCCCCTCACCGTTGCCGCCGATGACCTGCAGCTGCGGGTACTTGCTCTTGATGTAGCGGATCATGCCCAGCTGGTAGGTGGAGTTCCCCTGCGAGGAGTCCTGGGGGGGGGGGCGCGGGGGGGGGCACGGTGATGGGGGGCGGGGCGGGGTGGGTAGAACCCTCCCTTGGTTCTCCCCCCCCGACTTTGGGTAACCCCCCCCGGATCCCCCTCCCCCCCCTTTGGGTGCCCCCCCCCCGGCTCCTCCCCCTTGGTTCCCCCCCCCCCCCCGCCCCCAACAACTTTTGGGTGCCCCCCCCCACCCCGGATTGTGTCGTGTCCCCCCCCTGCTTTCGGCGTCAATGCCCCCCCCCCACTTTGGGTGCCCCTATGCCCCCTCCCTTACTTCTCCCCCTGCCTTTGGGTGCCCCCCCCCCCCCCCCGGTCCCCACCCCCCTTGGGTGCCCCCCCACACCTTGGGTGCTCCCCCCCACACTTTGGGTGCCCAACCCCCCCCCTTCGGGTGCCCCTACGCCCCCTCCCTTGTTTCCCCCCCACCTTTGGCTGCCCCACTGGCTGCCCCCCACCTTGGGTGCCCCCCCCGGGTCCCCATCCCCCTTTGGGTGCCCCCCCCCACCCCCTTTGGGTGCCCCAAACCCCCTCCCTCCGTTCCCCCCCCACCTTGGGCTGCCTCCCCTGGTGCCCACCCCCCCCCTACCCCGACCCCCTCCCACCCTTGGGTGCCCCCCCCCCCCCCTCGGGTGCCCCCCCCACCCCCTTTGGATGCCCAAACCCCCCCCTTTGGGTGCCCAAAACTCCCTCCCTTGGTCCCCCCCCACCTTGGGCTGCCTCCCCTGGGTGCCCACCCCCCCCCCCCGACCCCCCCCCACCCTTGGGTGCCCCCCCACCCCCCCCTCGGGTGCCCCCCCCCACCCCCTTTGGGTGCCCCAAACCCCCTCCCTTGGTTCCCCCCCACCTTGGGCTGCCTCCCCTGGGTGTCCACCCCCCCACCCCCCCAACCCCGACCCCCCCTCCTTGGGTGCCCCCCCACCCCCCCTTGCGTGCCCCCCCCACCCCTTTTGGATGCCCCAAACCCCTTCCCTTGGTTCCCCCCCACCTTGGGCTACCTCCCCTGGGTGCCCCCCCCGCCCCGCCCCCGACCCCCCCGCCTTGGGTGCCCCCACACACACTTTGGGTGCCCCCCCCGGGTCCCCACCCACGCTTTGGGTGCCCAAACCCCCCCCCTTTGGGTGCCCCAAACCCCCTCCCTTGGTTCCCCCCCACCTTGGGCTGCCTCCCCTGGGTGCCTACACCCCCCTGGCCCCCACCTTGGGTGCCCCCCACACACTTTGGGTGCCCCCCCGGTCCCTATTCCCCCTTGGGTGCCCCCCCCGGGTCCCCACCCCCCTTTGGGTGCCCCAAACCCCCTCCCTTGGTTCCCCCCGACCTTGGGCTGCCTCCCCTGGGTGCCCACCCCCCCCGACCCCCCCCCACCCTTGGGTGCCCCCCCCACACTTTGGGTGCCCCCCCCGGGTCCCCACCCCCCTTTGGGTGCCCCCCCCACCCCTTTTGGGTGCCCCAAACCCCCTCCCTTGGTTCCCCCCCACCTTGGGCTGCCTCCCCTGGGTGCCCACCCCCCCACCCCGACCCCCCCCCCCCCACCTTGGGTGCCCCCACCCCACCCACCAGCACCACCAGGTCGACGCTGGCCTGCACCAGCAGCTCCAGGCGGTACTTGTCGTCCTCGCGGGTGCCGATGGCGGCCCCGCAGAGCAGCTGCTTGCGCCCGTCCTTGGAGGCCAGCGGGTGCTCCCGGTTCTTCTGCAGGTCCGTGCGCGCCATGAGGGCCACCAGCTCGTCCCGCTCGTTCACGATGGGCAGCTTCCCTGGGGGACAGCGCCGGGCGTCGGGGGCCGGAGCGGGGACACACACACACACACACGACGTGGCCACGGGTCCCCCCACCTCCAAGGGATGGGGAGGTGTGGAGGGGACGCCAGGGATGGGGGGACATCAAGGGATGGGGGGACGTGGAGGGGACACCAGGGATGGGGGGACATCAAGGTGATCTCAAGGGATGGGGGGACGTGGAGGGGACACCAGGGATGGGGGGACATGGAGGTGACACCAGGGATGTGGGGACATCAAGGGTTGGGGGGACGTGGAGGTGACACCAGGGATGGGGGGACATCAAGGGATGGGGGGACGTGGAGGTGACACCAGGGATGGGGGGACATCAAGGTGACCCTATGGATGGGGGGACATCAAGGGATGGGGGGACATGGAGGGGACACCAGGGAT